>JAJSPD010000081.1:0-196164 GCA_021307315.1 Bisporella sp. PMI_857
TACGATTTTTACCGGAGATAATGTTAAGATATTAAAGAAAAAACTAAAAATAAATGAGAAAGTGAAATTAAGAACTGTATTATAGCTGATGTTGAGTAATTAATATAATTGTATAGTGGTGCTGTAACAAGTGCCGCGTTACGCTACTTGCCGCGTTACGCCACTTGCCGCGTTACGCCACGACTTACGTTAGTTAATCGCGATTTTCATACATAGTGTTTCGAGTATTAGTGTGTATTTTCCAAAACACGGTACAAAAGCAGTATAGCGTTATTTTTTACAAGAATCATTTACAAGTATAAGTTTCTGGTATGTCGACAGTAAATAGGACAAGTACAGGAGCTTCAGGTAAATTGTCTCGCCGTATTTGCGCAGACCAGCCATCATTATACCCAAATCAATCTGGCACAAGGATACAGTAAGCCGCATCCAGATACTATACACTTCGCATACGCTTATATTACAATCTTTATTGAAACGCTTTTTCATTTTGTTTTCTTGTCCGTTTTTCTGACAGTTGCAAAAACCAACCTTGCCCTTACTTTTTTCTTTGCAGTTTTTTACAATGAAAGATTTCTTGCCCCATTTGTTGAATAATGCATTTGCAGCCTTTTTGGATACTTTCTCCTCACTGTGGTCGCATAGAGTTTCATCTTCTAGGATGTGTGTCAGGATTTGAAGCCACGCCCACTCATTTGGCCAATACTTAGGTCTTTGCCGAGGTCCTTGCTGACCAAATGGTTTGCCCATGCGTCGTTCCCGTGTCACCAAATTTTCGTCCAATATCACGTTAAAAAATGCGCCGCAAAGCTGCAGCCATTCTTCCCAGCTCCTCACAGCTCACATCACAGCTCACCTCACAGCTCACTACACTTATGTTTATTGGAAGTACTCAGATCCTCAGGGGAAAAAGCCTTGATGACCCGACAAGTTTACCTATGCATCCTCATACTAGACAATATTGGAACGCGCCACAACTAGGAGTATAAGTAGGCTTTGACGTCCCTGTTATATTTTTTGGTCTCATTCATGATCTTTAGACCTGTCTATAATTTTTTTTAATAAAGAAGAGCAGTAATGACG
This sequence comes from Bisporella sp. PMI_857, assembly GCA_021307315.1. Lineage (NCBI taxonomy): Eukaryota > Fungi > Ascomycota > Leotiomycetes > Helotiales > Helotiaceae > Bisporella > Bisporella sp. PMI_857. Next base: position 1,084 of record JAJSPD010000081.1, read on the forward strand.
ACTTCGTCAAAACTAGACGAGAACTGGACAAAAACCACAGATGCGGCCGAGAGGAGGAGAATACAAAACCGACTGGCTCAGAGGAACTACCGTATGTCACGTAGCCTTTGAATGTTTACTAGATCTTTTGTAATAGTTGGTCTTTACATAGGAAATAACATCAAACAACGCCTGCGTCAGCTCGAACAGCTCGACAAAGCTTTTTTGAAAAGCGTAAACCTCAATGCAGCGACGATGTCTGGAGACGAGAATGATGAGGACGGCGTGCTCCCCCAGCAACAGAATACAACGACCTATCCCGTTTCCCAGCCAGTAGTGACTCAGCCAGATGATAAATGCTACTGGCTCTCAAGTCAAAATGAAATTTCAGTATCGGGTCATGCAGAAATCCAGATGGACATGACCACTCAAATAGAGCCCAGCCAATATATGTTTGGCTTAAACACCCCGCACACCAACCGATCGCCATCTCCTCCATCTCAATCTCAAAGCCAAAGCCAAAGCCAAAGTCAACAACAATACAATTATTTCGGCGTAGGGCCCAATCCTTCTCCACCCCAAGAACAGCACTCAGCTTTGACATACGACCGGGAATCATCCGGCCGGACCGACACATCTGCAGGGACCAAACCGAACTCTGCAACCCAAACTGGACTTAGCGTGGGATCTGTCCCCACTCAAATCCACTCGCATGCAAATTCTCACTCTCAGCCCCCAGTCTACAGGATGCACACGCCACCAAGCAGCGAAAAGGATTACAAGCTCAACGCGGGGTCACACTTACGTTACATCAGCAAGAAAGACCCTGCACTGAAATACACCACAAGCCCTGCGAATTCTGTGAACCCTGGCAACCATGCGAGCTGCACGCCACTACACCAAGCTGCTGCCCACGGCCACCTGCAAATCGTGCGTTTTCTGCTCTTGAAAGGCGCCAATTTGACAGCCCAAAATGAGGCAGGCCAGACCGTCCTGCATCTTGCCGCAGAACGTGGCCACGACGCAGTGATCGAACATGCGTTGAGCCAGGATGTCATCAGCCAATTTAGCGCAGATGGCCAGATGGGTGGGGGAGGCGCCAGGGCATTCATCAACGGAGTCGATGGCCAAGGCTTTACAGCACTGCATCGAGCGGCGGCCGGCGGACACGAGGAGTGTGTACGCGCCTTGGTCGAGGCTGGCGCCGAGATTGAGAGTAACACTTGTACAATTAGGTCAACGATGCCAGCTTGCGGTGGGGGAGCCTTCTCAGGTTCACAGGAGGAGACCTTTTAGAAAGAGAAAAAAAAAGTATCGTATATATTGAAGATTTACATATCTGGCATCTCCAAAGGCAAGAGACCTCGGGTTAGCGGTGCTACGAGGAGAAACGCTCGTCACATGCGCAGTATATAGAACCGCATGGTTGGAGGGGTGATGAATTCTCACAGCAAAATGGCGTGCTGACTTTGCTTTGCTGCTGGCTGCTTTTGATCAAGTTCCCGGGCTGAAGAAAGGCGAAAGAAAGATAGAAAAGAATTGGAAAGAGACAACAACCAAACGGATAGAGATCAAACCCAAACTATTAAATAGACGGAGAAAACTCACCGTCGTCGTCATTGCCTATGCGTAATGTCCGGGCAGACGGCAGTTGCATAACATCAAGATACTAGTTGCAGATGTGTTGACTGTCAAGAACGCAGTCATCGTCAGTGCCTACTGCCTACGCATAAATGTCTGGATAGATGGTAGTCGTACAACATTAAGATACCAATCGCAGAAACATGTATTGACTGTCCCGAATGCAAAATGCTGCGAATCCCATATGTTTGGTTGGTGGGTTCGTATTATCCCTGTGCTTCCTGGGCAACTTATAGCATGATCTTACGATACTCTCTGCACTACCATTTCATTCAGGAAGGATTCTTACCTGCATCCACTGGCTTATTGTTTATTTTATCCGCCGCCAATGTAAACCACACTAACTGGCACGGGTCAGCCTGCTGCTGCGCCAGAGAGTTGCGCTCGGGAGTTACAGTTGCCGGATCTCCGACGGAGAAAAAGAAGCATCGAAAAGACGGCACGGCTCAACGGGTGATGGCAGAGTTGGAGCCCCCTGGAGCGAGTGCGATTGGCCAGATCGTACTCGCCAAGCATGCCCAGTGATTAGCCGGATCGTACTCGCCAAGCACGCCGAGCCAGATCTTACTCGCCAAGTATGCCCAGTGAAAAGCCAGATTATGCTCGCCAAGCATGCCCAGTGATTAGCCAGATCGTACTCGCCAAGCATGTCGACAGGGGAATAATCAACCAATCAAAGGCATTTGTAATATTATATCAGTTTCTTATATTACATAATTTATAATATTGCTTGTTTTTTTAAGTAAAATAATATTTGTCTTTTGATCTATAGACCTATAACTACCTAACTAGAACTAAATTTTGTATTCCATAGATACTACGTCGCGTATCCCTCCGATTCTTGAAATGTCGCGAGAAGAGAATGATCTGTTCTTCCATAGAAGGTGCAGACAGTATCTCGTCCATACTTGTATCTATGTTCTCCCCTTGAAATTGTTGTGCTAAATGCGCTGCGGCAATAGGATGACTCCAGATGGCATAGAATGGTGTGGAGATCTTAAATCCTACGAGGATGAGGTCGTCCAGTTGTACGTTTAAGGCTCGCTCCCAGACACGGCGCACGCTTGCTTGTACGTCTTGGTTGACTGAAACAACCTCGGATCGTAGTGGGATGCGACCGATGGCGTGAGGAATAGGAAGGCTTCGCGCAAGATAAGATCCATCATTAAGGAGTGTCGCTACAGTTGCTTGTGGGCTCTCTGCCATGTTGGTTATGTTAGAGCAGAGTTGGTCGAGGAGACTTTCCACATATAACTGTGGGTACTTCTTGTCGCCGAAAGTTATGTTGACATCAAGCATATCGCCATTAGGATGCGATTCGACCATCAAATCATCCTGATTGCCTCCAGGCAGGAATAAGTCAAATTTCCAGGTTGTCGTTTCTTCTGAGAGAGGTTTGCGAGAGAAAGGGTAATTGGTATGGTTGACAGTAGACCCAAATGTGGCCCAAGCTGGCCAGTTTGTGCAACGACTGATGATCTCTCTGGTGCCTAAGAACTCAAAAGGCATATTCGCGAGCTGTTGTTCTTGGACCGCTTGAAGGAGGTCAATCACTTTGACAGACCGCTTCACACGAACCCGGAATGGAATATAATTGATAACACCGTCACTCATGTTCTCAATCCCACTTATTGGTACATTCCTGCCATTGGCAAGATCTCCAAAGATAATATCATCTCTACCAGATAGTTCAGCTAGCAAAATTGCCCAAGCACCCTTCACAATGGATGCTACTTGGACATCGTGCTGTTGTAATGACGGAAGTGGTATGCTTTTGTAGATCACAGTGTACCCGTGGTCCTTGTGCCTAGGACGGACATCACCGAAGAAATTTATCGGAGATGCTCCACGAAGACTTTCTCTCCAATAGGCTTCGGCATCGATAGAGTTATCCGCTTTATACTTGCTATATTCAGAGTAACTAGAGATTGTGGTTGTCTCAGACCGTCCGTAAATCGCCTGTAAATCATGAATGATAAGGCCCATAGAGATAGAATCGAAATAGGCATGGGGTATGCGTAGGATCAATGTCTGATGTTCTCTACCCCGGTCGACTAGAATAAACTTGATGTTGGATTTGCCGAGTTCTATCGGGTTTTCCAAATCTGCCTCGATGACTACCGCTGGATCATATTCCCCATCTGAATAATGTGCGAAATCGAAATAACCTTTCTCAAGAACAACTTGAAAAAGGCGTCTTTCATGGACCATAAATAACGACCGTAAACTTGAATGCCTGTCCAATAACTTAATGAGTGATTCCCGAAGCTGTGGCACATCTAACGGGCCATAAATGTCAAAAATAAGATAGTTCAGATTGGTTTTACTCTTTGAAAGAGTGCTCGCCAAAGAATCGGCCTGATAGTCTGAGGCAGGAAAGATATCTTGCACTTTTGTTGAGATTGGTGAGAGTTGAGATCTAAGGTGATCCACCATGGCATCTAGCCCTTGGTAGTCTAATTTGAGATACGGCACGTCGCTCAAAGTGAATTGCCGCGCTATGTGTGGCAGACTACTAACCATCTGTCGCATCACAAGCTTGCTCGCATCTATCCACTTGGGAAACTTAGCCTGATGTTCATGAGCTTGTTATGCGTAAACGAGACTTTCAAGCTTCCATGCTGCACAACTGCCATGATATTGATTAGACCTGGGAGCTGTAGATTAGGGCTCTGTTCGTGTAGGTTCATATCTTCGATCGAGGAGAATGCAGCATCTGCTCTTTCCAACTGCTGATATTGTCCGGCATAATTGAAAACAATTTCTGGATTATGGCTTCTAGAGCTCTTCCGTCCTTCCTCAGTCAAAAAACGTGATCCAAACTCCTGCCAGCCATTTCGAGGCATCTTGGCGCGTGCGTCCTTGACTTTTCGTATGATGTTCAACAACGAATTTTCGGCCGCAGTGCCAATATGGATGGGACATAACGTTGTGAACCAGCCCACAGTCCTCGATATGTCAATTGTTTCATCCCAAGCTTCTCGTCCATGGCCCTCATTATAGATTGTAGGAGTACGGCGATGGAAAGTCTGCTGGAAAGAAAACATCACTGCCGAAATAAGCAAGTCCAGAGTTTCAGTTGTGAGTGGCTCGTTGGCTTCTCGGAGAAGTAGTGATGTCTCGTCTTTAGTAAGATGAAAGCTAGATTCAACCATGTCTTCGATCTTGTTCCTTTGATCCTCCATACCCCAATAACCCAAGTCGGAAGCTTGAACATTGACTTCAACGAATTTTTGTGACCCCGACACTTTCGTGATATGGGCAGTTTGGAGTTTCATCCATGTCTGGAAGGGTAAGGACACTGGCGATGTGAGGACTCCGGTGGTGAAGATCTGCTCCAGATCCTGAAGTATAATTCGCCATGACACTAAGTCAACGACTAAATGGCTCGCTGTGAGGAATAATGATGGCGTCGTGGAATCACTTATTTTACTAGTACCTGATGGGTAAACAAAGAAATCGGCTGCAAAGAGGGGGCCATTGAACATGTTTATACGCTTTTGAGTTTGGTAGATGATATTTTCCATATCTTGGGCTGTTGGGATATTGGCATGGACATGCAATTCGTAAGATTTGGAAATATTGTCCACAATTGAAACAGACCAATGTTTGGCTGGACCCGTAGGGGCGAGAAAACGAGCTCGAAGTAGCGAGTGTTGTTGGACAAGAACTTCGATGGCTCTTCTGACATCAGTTGGGGACACGGCGATATTCATCTTCACAAGAAGCTTTGATTGAAGTGGACCCCGGGAATAGCGATGTTCTCAATCTGCATCTGTTGAATGGGGGAAAGGTTAAAAGGCTGATTGAGAATTTCATCCACTTGAGTATCCTCAATAGATGAGTCTGCATCTTGGCATGTAGAACGGTCTCTGAAAGTGTTTTACAGCGTAAGATTATAGGAACTGTGAGAATAATCTTCTGAGACCTTGCTTTGGAGTACACCTGAATAGCTGTAATAGAGTCTCCTCCAAGCTTGAGGAAAGAGCTTTTCCCTGTAATTTGATCCAGGGGTAGATTCAAGACTTCGGCAAATATGGTTTGAAGTTTCGCTTCCGTAGATGTCATCGGTATCTGAGTTGAATGCAATGCGTGGACAACTCCGTTTATGTGATCAAGTGCTTCTTGATCCACATTTTCAATCATTGTCCCAATTGCAACTCGATCAAGCTTTCCAGTTACTGTATATAGGAGAGCTTCGAAAGGAATCCAAACAGTTGGAACCATATATGTGGGCACTTTGTCTTCTAATGTCTCTGTGATTTTAGAGATTTGGGAACTGACTCGTCTCTATATTCTTGAGAAAGGACCGCCATTGGGGATTTCACCAGCTTGGCTTGTCTGTTTGATAGGTATTTCAAAGTTAAAGAAACAACAAGTTTCCCCTGAAGAAGCCCTGATTTCGGTACGGTAGCCAGCACATGCTCAACCGAGTCATCTTCGAGAAGGTTATGTTCCACTTCACCGAGTTCGATTCGTTGGCCACGAACTTTGGTTTGGTTATCCCTTCTACCGATAAAGACTATTGTACCGTCTGGTTCATATTTTGCCAGATCTCCAGTACGGTACCAGCGTCGCGAGGTAATGGTGTCCTTAGGTTGGGCCCAGCTTGGACTGAGATAAACGACTTCTTCGTCTTCTCAGGGTCATTGAGATATCCACGAGCAAGTATTGGTCCTTCAACTAGTAGCTCACCTACAGCTCCTATAGGAAGCAACTTTTGAATATCTTCGGGATCGGTGATCCAGAAGTGACTGCCGAATGGAGATCCGATGCTGTTGATGTTTGAGCTTGTGGGTTTAATCACGCCGGCTGAGCAGGCAATGGTTGTCTCAGTCGTACCCCAGCCATTTATCAGTGTCAATTTGCTACTCCACTTGCTTGCATTGTCCTGACCCACGGGTTCTCCCCCCAAAATAAGCTTCTTGAGAGAAGGAACAAGATTGGGATCAACTTGTCTTGCGAAGGTCGCAGTTAAGAATGCGGTGTTGACATTCTGAGAATTGACATAGGTTGTAAAACTGGCGAGCTTGTCTTGGTCGGATGGAATACACACACAACCACCATGTAGCAGAGTGGTCAGTATCTCGAATGCGCTAGCGTCAAATACATGCGACGCAAATTGAAATATTCTTGTCTGTCTAGACATTTCGTACATAGCTCCGTGATACGTAATACTAGAACTTAAATTTGCATGGGCCCAGACGACTCCTTTAGGTTGTCCAGTGCTTCCAGAGGTGAATACAATATAGACGGAGTTCTCTGGACGAACAACTACACCAGGGGCATCTTGAAGTTCCATGTAGTCAGCAGTGGGGAGGGCCTGGATAGTAGCCTGATTAACAACAAAAATATCGTCAACCAGTGTTGCACACTCTGCTGCATAGTTGTGGGAGCAGAGAATTAACTGCGCTCCTACGGTCTTCACCATTACTTCTTTTCTGCTTCTTGGATGTGTAGGTTCGAGTGGTACGCATGCTCCTCCAGCTTTGATAATAGCTAGAACTGCTACAATAGTCCATACAGACTTCTCGAAACAAAAAGGAACGAGCTTTTCAGTGGTAACCCCAATTTTCTTCAAATGTAGCGAAAGTTCGGTGGACAGCTGATCTAATTCAAGATATGTGAGGCTTCCATCCCAGGCGCATACCGCTTCAGAGTTGGGATGCGTGGCAACTTCTGCCTGGAACCGGTCATGAATAAGGTCAGGAATCTCGGGAATTACGCCACCGTTCCATTTGAAAAGTTGCTGCTTGTTGAACACTCCAACCTTCTCAACCTCAGATATTGGCTTATCTGCTGAGTGTAGTATGGAGGTGAGAACTTGGTTAAATGTGTCATGAATATTTCGAGCATGTGCCTCGCTTATAAGGTTCCCTTGATAACTGATCATAGCCTCAATGGCCGTCCTAGAATAGGTTGTGTTCATAACAAAATCAAACTAGAGATGTATTAGTTAACCCAACTGAAAAACGCAACGTAAGTGGGGATGGTATGTAAAGATTTACATACTTCACTAGGATTTTGGCTGTCAAGATGTTTATAGGTTAATGTGCCGTGCAAATCCTCATCGGAAATTTTCTGTACCGAGAACCCCGTATTGAATAATCTTTCACTCCCTAGCCCTAGAGCGTGTTGAACTTCGGCCATTGAAATTGCACGGTGAGATAGGTGAACGCTGTGGTCTCCTTGAATTCTTCTTAGGAGATCAAGTACGGAGGCAGAGCTGTCAATTTCGATCCGGCAAGTGAGAAAGTTGATTAATGGCCCGATGCACTCTGAGATATTCGAGATTGGGAGATCTCTTCCAGAAGATATGTATCCAAAAGATACCGAATTTTGACCAGTATAACACTGAAGAACAAGCGCCCAAACTGATTGTAAGATATTTGCGACCGTCACACTGTGTTGAGCACCGAAATTGTGTACCAATTCTGCATTTGGTATTTGAACGTTGATTGATTGCATCTCAGACCGTTCCTCTGGGCCACAATTCACGCTAGATAAAAGAGATGGTGTAGCCCCTTCCAGATACTTGGTCCAGTATTCTAAAGCGTCTACCTTAGATTGCTTCGATAGATATGCAATGTAGTCAGAATAGAGTGGTCCTCCTGAAATCGATAGTTGATTATCATACGCTTGAGAAAGCTCATTTAATATGAGTTCTGTTGAATATGCATCTGCAATAGCGTGATTGATTTCGAGTCTCAAAAAGAGGCTGCCTGTATCTAATGATTCGAAGATGCCAAGTTGGTGCCCCGGAACCAATTGTGTGGTGTCAAGGCGAACATGGTCTGTGAGATTCGCCAAGCCTTCTTCGTCACTGCTACCTGTCACAAAAAATACCTTTGGTATAACATGCTTCAGTACCAATTGCTGAAACATAGATTTATCGTCTGAGATGCTGGGGACAAAAATGGTTCTCAATGCGGAATGACGATGAACGACAGCGTGCCAGGCAGCCACATATCTGCTTGCATCGACACTGGTATCCTCAAGACGACACTTGATTTCGAACATGTTATTCATAAGATAATGACTGGCATCCTTCGCTTGAGAGGCTAAAATTCCTTCCTGCATGGGGCTACACGGATATATGTCTTCGATCTCTTCTGGCGACGTAAGGTTCAGTTGGGACAGAAGTTCAGTCAACGTAATCAAATGGGCAGGCTCCATATTCAGAAGTGGGAAATCGGTTTCTGTGAACTGCCGCCCCTGCTGGGGTAGGCAATCGCTTATTTCTTCCAGCACTTGTTGACATTTTGAGAAGAATTTCGGAATTCGAGCCTCCTGTTGCATATGTCGATTATATTTGAAAGCGATTTTCAATGTACTATTTTCCAAAGTAGCATCAATACGGAACAAGCCCGACCGCTCCATACCCGGTGACCAATCATGTAAATCAAGGTCTAAGCCCGATTGGCTTATTAGAGAGTCAGCTTGTTCTAGCTGCTGCTCCTGGTCTGAATAGTTGAACACCAGTTCCATTTTCTCATATGCTTGGAATGATCCGTGATCGGTCTCATCAAAGAGACTTGACGAGAACGAGCATATTCCCTCTTGAGAACTCCTTCGACGCGCATCTTTTATTGCACGAATTGTAGATATTGTATCGGAGCTAGCTTCCACAACTAGTGGTGAAACTACGGTAAAGCAGCCCACTGTTCTAGATATATCAATTGCGGAGTCCCAGGTATCCCGACCGTTACCTTCATTGAAGATTGCTGGAAGGTCTCTGTCATTGAAGGTCTGAGCAAAAGCGTGAATAGTGCTTGCGAGGAGGAGGTCCAGAGGCTCGGTATTTAACGCATTATTAGCAGCACCCAACAGCTTGGCGGTCTTATCAGCGGCAATAGTGATTGTTGCAATTTTAATGTCTGATACCAAATTACTGCGGCTTTCCATTCCCCAGTAGGCATAATTGCTGAGGGGAATAGAAGTTCGGAGAGTCTTTTTGGCAAGGAATGATTGTGCTCGTTGCCTTTGGAGGCTCAACCAACTCTGGAAAGGCAATGACTGATGGTGTCGAGTTACACCCGATTTTAGGATATCTTCAAGATCCTGTAGAATGATGCGCTTTGATACCAAATCAACAGCCAAGTGATGAGCGGTGATAAAGATCAATTGTCTACCGTTTCTATGCATGAGCACATCCTCAAAAACATCAGCTGAAAATAGAGGGCCATTTCTTATATCAAGGCTACCCTGGCTCTTTATGACAGCACGCTCAATATATTCGTAATCGGCATTTTTATGGTAGCTAAGCTGATAAGAGTTGTCGATATTTGAAGTTATAAGTTGTGACCAATCGCCAGACTCAGATTGTACAAATCGAGCTCTCAGCATAGAGTGGTGTCCGACTATGATCTCCAAAGCTGCCCGAAGTTCAGTTTCATTTACTGGGTTGGTGATCTGCAGTAAGAAACTCTGGTCGAAATATACTCCCGGAGAGCCGAGTTGTTGCACGTACAGTTGTTGAGTTGGTGACAGTTTAAATGGAACATCAACTGGTTCCTCCCGGAGCTTAGCGCAGAATCAACTTCAATGCATGCAAGGCGAGTTCAGATAAGGTCCATTGCGAAGAATATCGGATATAGAGATTTCGATTCCTTCCTGCCGGGAGCGAGATGCAACTTGAATGCAGTAATGGAATCTCCACCGAGTTTCATGAAAGTGCTGCTACTGCCAATCTGCGCCAGTGGAATTCTCAGGACATGGCTCCAGATTCTTTGAATGATTTTTTCTGTGGGTGTTGCCGGCGCAATTAGAACCTTATCGAGAATTACCCGATTAATAGTATCCAAAGTCTCCTGCTTTATATCGTTGACCCATTGCTTGACTGTGACTCTGTCTAATTTCCCCGTCGTGGTTTGGGGGAGATCCTCAACAGGTAGCCAAACGGACGGAATCATGGAAACCGGAAGTGCCTTTGCTATCTCTTCTTGTATGTTTAGAATAGCTTTAGAGAGAACCTCAGCTGACAGGATTCGAAGCGGAGTTGGTTTTCCTATTATTATTTTTTCTGAGAGTGTTAAGGCTGCAACGAGCTGTCCTCGGCAAGGTCCAGAGGTAGGAACGACAGTAATAACATGCCGAACAAGAGAGTTCTTCATCAACGTATGCTCGACTTCACCCAACTCCACGCGTTGGCCTCTAATCTTAACTTGGTTATCCTTGCGACCGTTGAAGCTAATTGTTCCATCAGCGTTGTATCTACCCAAATCACCAGTTCGATAAAATCGCCTTGGCTGGTCCTGGTGACATCCGGCAGGTCTAACACGTTGAGACCATTCTGGATTGGATATAAATGACTCGGCGGTTTTTTCAGGATTGCCTAAGTACCCAATAGCTAGAGTCGGACCTTCAACCAACATCTCACCAACAGCACCAATAGGGGCTAGCTTGTTAATATTATTTACATCAACAATCCACACCAAGCCCCCAGTGGATCGTCCAATTGTTGTTGTACTTTCAGATGTGCTTGTAAATTCATGTATTGTAGCCAAAACACAGCATTCTGATGGGCCATAAGCGTTAATAAGTTGCACCTTTTTACTCCAGTTTCGAATGTTGTCCTGCCCAATGGGTTCACCTCCGAGAGACAAAGTCTTGAGGCCTGGAACATCCTGCGGACGTATAAGTCTGGCAAAGGTTGGAGTCAAGAATGCCAATCCACCTGCATTGAATTGACATACTTCACAAAGTTTGTAGTCTTATCACTGTCGGACGGAATACATAGACACCCGCATAAGTCAAGGTATCAATGACTTCAGCTACGCAGCATCAAAGACGTGTGATGCAAAGTGGAGAGCTCGAGGTCGACGATCGAAGTGTAGAGCGCTTCCATGCTTTGCAACACTAGAGCTTAAGGTTCGGTGCTCCCAGAGTACAGCCTTTGGTTTACCTGTACTTCCCGATGTGAAGATCACGAAAACCGGGTGCCGCGCATGCAGCTCTGGACAGACTACACTAGGTGCGTCAGGAAGTCCACATAATAGCGCATTATCAACCACAAATATTTGCTCCGCGATACCTGAGCAGTTACCTAGTTGTTTGGCTGAGGTGAGCACAATATTGCTGTTAATGTCTTGGACCATAGCCTGCTTTCGAGTGATTGGGTGATCCGGATCGAGAGGCACGCAAATACCGCCCGCTTTCATTATGGCCAAAATTGTCACAATACACCACTTTGATTTCTCGAAGCAATACGCAACAGAAACCTGCGGCCTTACACCATGCTTCTGAGAAAATATCCTAATTGGCTAGATAAGATATCGAGCTCTTTGTATGTGAGATCTCCATCCCACGCACAAATCGCCGGTGCATCTGGGTGAGTGAGTGCCTGTTGCTGAATCTCCTCGTGTACAATCTTCTCAACAAACTCAGGAAGTGTCGAGTTCCATGTTAAGATTTCCTTTTCGTCTTGTGCGTTGATTATTAATATATCATTGACGGTGGTGCTGAACGACTCTTCCGATAGAACTTGTACCAAGTTTGCGAATTGTTGAATAATACGCTTCATTTGGCTCGATGGGATGATATCGCTGTCGAATAGGGTGTTCAATGTCAGCCCGGTTGAAGTCAATACACATTCGAAAGTAAGGGCGTAAGTAAGTACATCGTCTGAATCATCGTTGGTCCGATTAATGCCAAGAGGTTGTAGTCCTGTTCGTGTGGTACCAGAGGCTTGTATAACAAGCTGGGTCTGGAAGTCATACGCGGCCTCAGTTGCTGTATTCAGTCGCCGAATACGCTGTAATCCAGTTTGCTCAAACGGCATCATTTCAGTTATTTGATTTTGAATTTGCCGAAGAAAAGTTTCCAGAGAAAGGTCGTGGTCAATCCTAACTTGAACGGGAACCGTTGCGATCGTTGGGCCCGTATTCCAGTAACACCAGGTAGGGAGGCATTGCGCCCAGAAACAAGCAAACCGAATGTTACATCTGTATCGCCGGTGTACTGTGAACTCACCAAAGCCCATGCAGCTTCAAGGATCGTCGGAGTGGTGATTTCAGATTCAGGCTTTCTTGAGAATTGTATGTCTTGGACAAGAAACGTGTCTGCCTTTGGCTGGTATTCCGGATAAGGGATTGAAGGGAAAATTTTCGTATTTTCGTTGGACAGCTCAGAGGTCCAAAATGATTCTGAAGCTTTCTGATCAAGTTCTTGTACATGCTTGATGAAGTGCTTGTACGGTACATGAGTTTCGAGGCTCTGCTGTTGGTATGCTGCTACAACGTCCTCTAGTAACCAATTCAATGACCAAGCATCATAGATGGCATGGTGAGCAGTTATGATGAAGTGACTTTCAACTATCGCAAATCGACTTAATGGTAGACCAGGAAGCATTCTAGTTTCCCTGTCCCTCTTGATATACATCTCAAGTTTGTCACCTATGCTCCATGAGATCTCGTCGGATACCACAACCTGAACGGTTCCAAGTGCCTCCGTATTGATGATTCTGGTGCGAAGGATTTCATTCGTCCTGTATACGAGCTGCCAAGCCTGCCGGAATACTATCAGATCCAACCCAAGAGGCAATTTGTAGACGTATTGCGCCATATACGTGCCTGGCTGGGTGATTGAAAGGACCATAAGGCCCTCTTGGAGAGGTGTGCAAGGATAGATATCCTCGATCAGCTCTGCGTTGACAGAGCATTCGCGAGCTGCCTCTTCCCGGATACTCTCCACCATAGAAGCTTCACCTAGCAAAGAGAACGGTGCAATTTCAGAAACAACTTCTGACTCTCCTCCAGCTGCCTCAAGTGCCATATCCTTGAGCTTAGGGTGCCGGAATACGGACACCGTAGACAAGAAAATGCCGTGAGACCGTGCTTCAGTCACTAGTCGCATAATCGACAGCGAGTCACCTCCAAGCCTAAGGAACGAACTATTCGTCCCAATACGATCGTGAGGAACTCCAAGGATTTTGCTCCATGCATCACGTAGTTGTTTCTCAATATTCGTCCTTGGCATCTCCAGCTGATCTTCCACTGTCAACGCCGATATCTGTTCTACGGTTTCCTGATTTATATCTGTGATGAATTGTTTCACCCGTCCCCTATCAAGCTTGTTGGTGGCGCCGGATGGTATGTCGTTGACGATGGCCCAGAAGTGAGGCACCATCCACGCTGCAAGTCTTATGGAGATTTGATCAATCAAGGAAGATACCTTAGACTGTATTTCGGTTTTTCGGGCTGCGGAAATGATCCGAAGAGTTTTGCCTCCGTGGTCTTCGGTTATGCCATGGAGCACAATGACAGCCACAAGTCGTCCACCGTACAGCCCTGACTTAGGTAGAACAACAGCAACATGTTTAACCTCAGGGAACTCACTGATGGCGTATTCGACTTCTCCTAGTTCAAGACGCTGGCCATAGATTTTAACCTGGGAGTCTACTCTACCGATATAAAGAAACGTGCCGTCGGTATTCGCACGTGCGAGATCTCCAGTTTTGTATACCCGCGTTTCAGCATCGCCACCGTATTTTCGAAGGAATACTGGATCTTTGATAAATGCTGCTTCTGTCTTTGCCGGGTCGTTTAAATAACCACGTGCTAATATTGAGCCTTCAATAAACATCTCCCCGGCACAACCGACGGGAACCAGGTGAGTATTTGTTTGGTGGTCCACCAGCCAAATGTTAACACCCACTCCTGATCCGATATTTGACGGTTGGGTAGTGTCTGGTAATACATGGCGGTAAGATACCCAGTTTGATGTCTCCGCTGGGCCAAAAATATTGATCGCGTAAAGGCTACCACCCCGGGTCTTTGCACTCTCATGTGTAAAAGCCTCTCCGCAAAAGGCTACCTTTTTAAGCAATGGGACATCCTCTGGCTGAAACTGCTTTGAAACTGTTGGCGTGATATGGGTGCTAGTTGCTTTTGCATCTCTGATTGCTCCAGCAAGATCGCCTGTCCTCTGCGTCTCTGAAGGGATACAGCAGCAACCCCCATACATAAGAGGCACAAAAATATCGCTAATATGCACATCGAACGCATACGAGGAAAATTGTAAACAGCGGGAGCCGGGACCTATATCGAAGAGAGCTTGTTGGCCTCTGGAAGCTGTGAATACTGTCCTGTGTTCTAGCATGATGCCTTTCGGGTTACCCGTGGAGCCAGAAGTGAACACTATAAACCCCATGTTGTTAGGTTTGACAGTAGTGCAAGCAGCCTCATTTTGAGATGGAAGTGAACGGATGAAAGCTTCATCTATGATGATTGTATTGATGCCGGTGTCTTGGAATGTGTCTTTGTGATTACGCGCTGCAATCAGGAGCTTTGCATTGACCTGCTTGCACATCCCCTTGAGGCGATCTATAGGATTAGACATATCCATGGTTAAACAAGCTCCGCCGGCTTTAAGCACTCCAAGCTGTGACACGATAACCAATCTTGACTTCTCAGAAGCAATTGGCACTACCATCTCTAGCTCTACACCAGCTTTAGAAAGATAGTAGGAAAAGCGGCTTGACATGTCATCAAGCTCAGCATAGGTGAGTTCTCCATCCCACGAGCTCACTGCGGGCAGATTTGGGTAAAGCAGAGCTTGCTCGTGGACTGCGTCGTGGACACATTTCTCGACTGGATCTGGCAGGTCCTTATTCCAAGCCAATAGTTGTGTGGTGTTTTCGATGCCAAGCCTTTCTACATCAGCAACGTTTTGTTCCGGCAATTCCAGGACCGAGGTTAGAATTGTATTAAAAGTGTCTGCAATTTTAGACGCATGCTTATCAGATATTGAAGCAGTGTTGTATGTAATCGCAGCCTTAAAACTAGTACTCGAGTATGCCACTTTCAGCATAAGTTCAAGCTATACAGCTTGTAAGCTCTAATTAGATACAAAAACATTAGGGCTACTTACGTCAGTAGGGTCATAAACTTCAATTTCCTCGATTTCAATGCTGTTCCGCCTGCTATGTTGTTCGACTCCTTCTTCTCAAGAGAAATAGCTGTATTAAATAACTTATTTCCACCTAGATCTAGAGCGTGGTAAACTTCGGCGAGAGAGCAAACCTGGTAGGGGGAAGCATTGATGTAATCGTCTTGGGCTTTCCTAATGACATTCATTAGCGACTCCGAATCTGGGAGACTTACCCTTGAAATGACCATATTGATAAGCGGCCCAACTATATCCTGCACGTCGGGTATCGGTAGATCACGACTTGATGTTAGATATCCAAAGCAAACATCAATCTCGCCCGTGTACGATTGCAGAAGCAGTCCCCAAACAGCCGTCATAAGGTTACCAATTGTAAGACCATGGGCTTTGCAAAATGAGTCCATGAGGCCGGCTCTGTGAAACGGGATAACGGCAGTATTAATATTGCCTGAGGATTGAACATCGCCATCATTCAAGATTGGAAAACGGCAAGGTTTTATGTCCGCCAGATAATTCGTCCAATAACTTAAGGTCAAACTTGTAGGTCGGTACTTAATGTAGTTGATATACTCCGAGTATAAAGGGCCTGGGATGTTTGGTAACAAGCCGTCATATGCAAGTCCGATTTCCTTGCAGATGATCCGATCCGACATGGCATCATTGAGTGTGTGGTGAATTTCGAGCCTGAAATACACTTCTCCATTTTCGAGTTGACAGATTCCGAATCGGTGCCCAGGCTCCGAGTCGCTATAATTCATTGGCGTATAGTTCTTGAATGTTCTAAGTGCATCTGGGCGATCCTTTGCCTGAACATAGAACACTCTTGGTTCATAAGCCCCAAGCACGACTTGTTGAAAGCCACTATTCTCCGAAAAGCTCTCAACGCACATGGTTCTAAGGACAGGGTGACGCGCCACAACCTGTTTCCAGGCACGTTCTAGTCGGGTAATATCTATGGTTCCTGACCTCCTCGGCGAGACTCTAAATATTTCTTCGAGTTTGTAAAGATTGGCTCGCTTTTTCTGCGCGACAAGAATACCCTCCTGCATCGGAGAACAGGGATAAATATTTTCTATCCGGGCCAAATTGTCTATTTCCAGTTTGGGAAGGGTCTGCCTCATTAATATATCAAGATCTGGGTAGTTGAGAGAAAGCAGTGGGAAATCACTGAGTGTGAATTCCGGCCGCATTTCTGAGAGACAATGAGCAAGTGTTTCAACACTCTTGCCACATTCGCTTATCCAATTGGAGATTTTATGCTGGTGAAGCATGAATTGGTTATACGAGAAAGTGAATTGTATGTCACCTTGCTTTATCCCGACTTCGATTTCGAACAATGCCGATGCAGGCATGGACGCAGAGGAGTCGCCTCGGCTGAATGTCTTTAATGGCATTTGATCGAAAAGGCTATCCTCTTGTCCAAGCTTTTGGCAGAGATCTGAATAGTGAAACAAAATTTCCATCTGATCATGGTGGCCGAACACCTCCGCACCATCATCAGTTAGATGGCGAGATGTAAAGTAGTCAAATCCATTCTTAGGGATTATGCGACGAACATCTTTTGTTTCCTTCACGACTTGGATGATGTTGTTAGGATCTCCGCCTGGGATAGAGATAGGACACATAATTGCAAAGCAGCCGACTGTTCTGGAGATATCAAGTGACGGGTCCCACGATTCACGTCCGTGGCCATAGTTAAAAATCGTTGGAAGACTCCGATCCGTAAAACTCTGGCCAAAGGAATGTATTACAGCCGATAATAGTAAGTCAATTACTTCGGTCTTCAGAGGTCCGTTACAGGCGCCAAGTATTAACGCGCTTATACTTGTGGGAACAGAAATGACCTGCCTAATTGCATCACCTAAAAGATTTAGTCGTCCCTCCATTCCCCAATACGCAAAATTGGCAGGAGAAACTTCAAATGGTAAAGCATGTGCAGAAGTGATGCTCTTCTGGCTATACTGAATTTGCTTTTTGACCCAAGTAGAGAAAGGGAGTGATTTGGGGGCGGCCAGAACACCTGACGTAAGAAGTGCCTCCATATCCTCCAAAACAATTCCCCAGGATACCAAATCAATGGCCACACAGTGGATGGCTAAGAAAAGCAACTGTGACCCTCCTGGAAGGTTAATCAGGTCCGCTCCAAACAAGGGACCTTTCTGCAAGTCGAAGCTCTTTTGTGTTTGATGGATGATGTGCTCGACACTATCCATGCCAGGCACATTATGCCCACGAAGAATATAGTAATTTTCAGTGTCCTTGGAAATAAACTGAGACCATTGGTCACTTGTTTCTGACTTCTTAAACCTTGACCTGAGCATAATATGACGAGCCAGAACCTGCTCGATTACCCACTTTAGTCGACTCAGTTGAATGTGCATGCGAAGGCGGAAGACAAAGGTCTGGTTGAAATGATTCTTGACTGCTTCTGGAACATTTCTAGTGCGGTGCATATTCCATCTCTGAATAGGATTTAGCTCGAATTCTGTGCCAATCTTTTCTTCTATCTCGGGGGAGCTGGAAGAAGCCATGGCCCTTGCCTTTAATGCAACTTGCGATAGAATCTTGCTTTTAAGAATATCCTGCACAGTGATCTCAATGTCCTCGGCGCGACATGTAGATGTAACCTGGATTGCAGTGAAAGAGTCTCCTCCCAACTTGAGGAATGAACTATTTATTCCGATTTGGTTCAGAGGCAAATTAAGAACTCGACTCCAAATTTCCTGAAGTTTCTTTTCCATTGCTGTTTGTGGGCTGCCGGCACCGTCGCCTGCATTTGTGTGGCCGGGGCCCATGAGCTGATCCATTGAGAGGCTAGAGCCTAGCTCACGAAGAGCCTTCCGATCAAGTTTGCCAGAGACCATTAACGGCATCCTTGGCAAACATACGAAGGCAGCCGGCACCATATATGGTGGAAGCAGTTGCGTGAGTCGTGCTTCCACACCATCCAAAACATCGCTCGAACTGTTCACTACTGATAATAGATTTGCGTCTGATATGCTGTCTGACTGCATACGTAGAAATGCCGCGATCATAGGTGCGCCTGCTCCGTTGTTTGGTTTGATGACTTCGGCTCCGACCTCAAGACACCCTTTTACTTCCCGCAGTACATGATGCTCAATTTCTCCTAATTCTATACGCTGACCACGAAGCTTGACTTGTGTATCTTTTCGGCCTAAGATCTGTATAGTCCCGTCCTCATTGTACCTGGCAAGGTCACCGGTCTTATAGAATCTGCGATTTGAAATTTGGCTGCCATTTTCCAAAGTAGCCCAGCTTGGGTTTTCAATAAATGCCGCTTCAGTTTTCTCTTTATTCTGAATGTAACAGCGGGCAAGTATTGGACCCTCGATCAGGAGCTCTCCAACCGCGCCAATTGGCGAAAGTTTGTTATGATCCATGGTATCGGTGATCCACTGAAGGCACCCCATAGCGGTCCCAACGTTGTTTGGGTCGTCAGTCGTGGACAAGCCTGCGAGGGCTGAACAGAAAATACTAGCCTCAGCTGGGCCATATGCATTGATCAAGTACACATGATCTGCCCATTGCTCTAACAGCTGTGAAGTCAAAGCCTCACCACCAACCGAGAGGATTTTGAGGCACGGCACGTCTTCTGGGCGGAGTTGCCTTGCAATAGTCGTAGTCAAACAAGCTTGGTTGGCATCCATTTGAACGATACATTTGGCTAAGTTGTTGAGCCGGTCGTTATCTGATGGCACGCAAATACATCCACCATACATGAGAGTCGTAAATACATCGGAAAAGCTATCATCGAATGTGAACGCAGCGAACTGAATAACTCTCGTATGCGGTCCAAACTTCATGACCTCCCCGTGGTCACGAGCACTTGTGCACATTGCTCCATGCTCGATAATAATACCTTTCGGTTGCCCTGTGCTCCCAGATGTGAAAACAGCAAATGCAGCATTTCCAGGCTGCACCATGACTTGTGTAGGATCAGATAACTCAGAGTTAAGAGGCTGCGCCTGTATCGTGCTTGGGGTGACAGTTACAACAGGATATTCCAGCTCGCGACAGAGTCCCTCCAGTGATTGAGAGCATACAATTAGCGATGGCTTCAAGTTTGCCAATATTGCCAGGTGGCGGCTTTTAGGATGTGCGGGGTCCAGAGGTACACACGCCCCGCCTGCCTTGAGGATTGCTACCAGCGACACGATTGACCAAACTGACTTCTCAAAACAAATTGGCACAAAGACTTCGGGTCCAACACCCGATTCGATCAGATGCTTTGCGAGTCTGTTGGAGAGATCAGACAATTCCCAGTAGGTCAACGATCCATCCCAGGCGCATACTGCCGGCGAATTTGGACTTTCTTCTGCACGACGCCCGATAATATAATGGATGCAATCCTCGACTGGCACAGGTAGACTTTTATTCCATTTCTGGATGTGTTCGAGGTCGTTTAAACAAATGAGGTCAAGATCTCTGACCACCGTAACAGCGGTGGATTTCTTCAGCTGGTCTACTACGTGGCTGAACTGGTTGAAAAGTCTCTCTTTGTGAGTAGCCGAGACTTTGGAGCCAGGAAGATGGATTTCCCATTTAAAGGAAATTTCGGAGGCTGTTACTATCACTATCATATGGCCAGAGCTGGCGTACCCAGAGATCAACTGCTCTAGATTCTGGGTAGATTTCTGTGCTAATTCGATGATGGTGAGATTTTGGGTTGGGATCGATGATATACCGGGTTTGGTATCGAATGGCAAAGGCAAATCGAGACTCCAGAGTTTGCAATACTCTGTCTCATTCGCAATGTCTTCCACATCCTTATAAATGGCTTGGATATTCCGGTCCCTGTGGAGCGATATCAAGTGTTCCTCCTGTTCGTGGTTTTCTCGGCGTTGGTTTTCTGAATCAATTCGGCGAATCTTGACTTCCTCATTGTTGGCGTATATCGAGGCAAGTAATGCCCAAGCAGAAGTGACCAGTACGCCAGCATTCAAGACTTCCTTCTGTTCTCCTTGCAATAACTCAAATTGTGGCGAAACCATCTTGTGTATTTTTGCCTCGGAGCGGGATCATAAACTTCGAGCGGTCTTTTTGGGAAGAAGCCAAACAAAGTCCAATTAATTTATCAGAGTATGGCAAATGCAGTGTGCCTGTAGGTTTTTGAACGCGCTAGTTAAGTAGATAGGAACATCGGGCTTTCTCTTCACAGACTCAAATATTCTTGTTTGCGCTAAGTCATAAGGCTATTACTGTAGGAATCTTCCCATTTGCCAATATTCCCATATGCCTGGTATTCCTCCCCAGTGGGGGATGCCTGCTGCATCACATTGCATGCCACCCTAAGGGACCAATAGAAGGACGACTAGTCATCAATACTAGTGGATACAGAGGTACATTTCGCTTTAACAAACCATATGAGCTGAACCTCCGTAGAATGTAGGGATGTAGGGATGTAGGCAGCTTACTGCACACACCAGGGAATAGAATGTCAGCAGCTGATGGCCGAGAAGAGAAACCCCTGGAGCGGCCCTGTAACGGCCCAGCGAACGGCCCCCCCCCCAAAGACCCTTGTAAAAACTGGGGTAATAGTGTACGACAGGTATACCCGGTCAGGTTTGAAAACAGAAGTATAATTTTAGAATAAATATCATAATCTAATATTCAAGACGAACCAACTCAATACCAGAAAGATGGTTTCTTAGTAAGATCTTAAATATCGGCCGCGGGATATTCTCTGAAAAATAAATTTCAAAACACGGTCTAGATAAAGTCATGGTAAGCACAGTCCACAGTAAGCGAGCCCACAATAAGCAAAGTCATAGTAAGCAAAAGTATGGCGTTCTAGACAAGTATGGGAAAAAAATTTATAAGGAGAAATTACTTAAAGAAATTAATGGAAAGGATTATGAGAAGCAATACTGGTATATATTTCAGTCTATACCAACAAATTACTTTCCTACAAGATTTTGCTCTATGTTTAGACCAAACCCTCAGTCAACGATGATGGAGAATAGCAAATACTTAAACGTGTATAGCGGGCCTACTTCCCTTCAAAAGTACTTCAATCCAGATGAGCAGCCGATGCTGCCACTCGTAGAGCTTCCCGCCAAATTAAACCCCTTCTTAGGCGACAATGTCCATATCTTCGCCAAGATGATGACAGCATTGCCAGCCCAAAATGTGAAGGCTCTACCGGGTGAGCGAATTATCAAGATGCTCGTCATGTACATAATTAGCTAACTCATGACTTATCTCCCTGAAGCTCTGAACATGCTTCAGCATGCGCCTTCATCCGCCAATAAAACAATCGTAGAGCCAAGCTCTGGGTCCACGGTCATTTCATTGTCCCTTGCCGCACGGGTTCTCTATGAAAATGAGAATGTACGCGCCTACGTTACCAATAAGACGGAACTGGCACGTCTCCAAACCCTGAGATTTTTTGGGCTACACGTGTGAGTAATTGATTTTCTAATTTTGTAATTTTACCCTTTTCTGACCCCCTGGGATATGTATTTTTCTCACTTTCATGTATCTACGACGTAGAGAGCTGTACGGTGGTCCGTCCCAGCCCGAAATCTCAGATTCGCGGGGTATCATCAATAAAATTCGACAAATGGCCGACAGTAATCCGAACCTATACAACCCTGGCCAGTACGAAAATGAGGATGTAAGTGAAAATTAATGATATATATACCCCCTGATGAATCCACGCGATATTGACAGGGGAAACAGAACTTCAAATCTCACGTGCGCTGGACCGGTCCTCAGCTATTGCAACAGCTTCCGAATATCAATATATTTTGTGCCGGAATGGGAAGTGCTGGTTAAAGCTCTGCCATCTTATTTATGAAGAATCAAACACTCACAGATCTTGGCAGGTTGTGTGACAGGTACAGGACTCTACCTCAAACAGAACAATCCCAAGGTGACCATTGTAGGGTAAGTCATCTTGCTTTACCTTGCGTTACCCTGCTTTCCGTGGAACTCAGCTAATATTTTCTATTGAAGAGTGTGTAACCGAGTCGGCGATCCAGTTCCCGGACCGAGACCAGCCCCATTATTCGAATCGATCGCTTTTCCTTGGAAGAAAGTGACTGATGCAATTGAAGAGGTTGACTCAATCCAATCATACAAATATTCGATGGAACTGTCGCGCCATGGCCTCATCTGCGGACCTTCCTCGGGAATGGCTCTACAAGGCCTTCTGAGCTTCCTAACGAAAGTCAAAGAAGATGGTCGTCTTCATGAATATGCGGACCAACATGGCCAAATATCTTGTGTCTTTCCATGTTGTGATCTTCCTTACCAATATCTTGACAACTACTTCAAGAAGCTAGATGATACCAACTTCCATCCAATTAGGAATGAGGCAAGTTTGAACTCCTTTGTTTGGAAACCATCCACTAACTTCTGATCAGCACTTGCTGACCATCGACACGCATCTTTATGATCCAGCTTGGGAGCTCGATCCTGCAGATACCCTCACCATGTTGCATACTTCAAACGATGGACACGAATGCCTAGTCGTTGGAGGACGAGGGCCGGACCAGACTCCTTCGCACCCAGCGGTGCGGATACTAGATATCCGTTCCGCGGCAGATTTTGAAGCTCATCGTGTCTACGGTGCGGTCAATCTGCCATTCTCGACCGTTTCTTCTACTAGCATAAGTCCATTCGAGGATATTGCTGTTCTCGAAGCTCAGTGGAAGGAAGGGAAGAAGATCCTGGACAAAAACGAACTTACTGCCTTGCTGAAGAATGAGAAGCCAACTATGGTTGTCATCTGCTATAATGGGGAGAGCGCACGGATGTCAACCAGCATCTTGAGGGCTCAGAAGATCAAGGCTTTCAGCGTCAAAGGAGGAATGCCCGCAATGGCCAGGGCTATGGTACATTAAGCATCGGCGTGTAGTTTTCGGACCTACATCACAGGGCTGCATGAAAACCATCTTGCATGCAGGTTAGATAATAGTTTCGTATCTTTTTTTCTTAATCAAATTAGTTACACTAGTCAAAACTTAGTGAAGCCCTTCATGAGCCACATATTTCGTGTAGACGTTAGGAACACAACAGTCCACTAAAAGTTAAATTATTCTTTTAAGAGTATTGTAGGCGTGGCATAGGTGGGTAGCGATAAACAGTCAATTTTATGTCCTCCAGATTACAACAAAAGTAATGAATATAGCCATGTGCATGGTCGAATGGAATCGTAGATAACGCTAAGAATAATAAACTCACATAAAGCATTACAAGATCTTAAATAGAGAAAAGCCTCCAATTCCTTGTGTTCTTATATATATTTGTGCCACGTTGTTCAATATTTCGGGTGTTAAGGATAGGGATAGTTTTTTCTACTGAGCTGTTACTCCGTTTGAGGTGGGAATATAGTCTACCTAGATATATAATGCTTCCATTTACAAGAAACAAATTTTTTTATACATTTATCTTGATCTTCCAATCAGAAATAATAAATCTTGATTTAATCGATAGACCGGCTCGGTATTTTAAATGCCAAACTTCTATAAACTTTCAACAGAACTTTGAATGTGCATAATAGTGTACGTCTTTAGCAATTCTAGTTGATTCTTCATATCTGTCATATGTTCCAGTATCAGCACTTAATTCAAACTTCCAAATTACCCCCGCAGCACTGTGATGATCATAACAATGATAAATAAGCTTTCGGGGCCAGCTTTGCTACGGTAGCACTCAGCCTCCACTCTAGAACCTCGCCGCCTTGATGGACGCAGTCCCACCTGGACTTAGTTATCCGCACAAATGTATTCCCATCTCGCCGAAGACCCCTAAGTTGTCTTAGTCAGGAGTCAAGACCGCTCATCGACAACCCCACCTATATGCCACGTGCCTATGGCTAATTGTGGCCCCATAACCCCCTAGTAGACTTCGCCTCCTAGTGGGTTACAGCGCAACGCGATTTTACAGCGCAACGCGCGATTTTCTCTTGGCGGCAACAACAACTTCATTCAATCAACAATATCTCATCACCACCATGGCTAAATTAGATTTGGAGGAAGAGAATCGAATCCGTACGGTTATGGCTATCATTCAAAAAAATCCCCACGTCAATCGAGCAAAGTTGTGTCGAATACATCGCGTTCATAAAGATAAGCTTCGCCGACGCATGAAAGGTGTGCCAGACGCTCGTACCGCTGGTGGCCACAACAAACGCCTAAATACTACTCAGAACGAAGGGTTTAAGAGGTTTATATCATACCTAATTAGGATAGGTCAAAATCCTACAATAAATGGGCTGCGTTATGGGGCAAATCGAATTCTACAGCACAGTGGTGATGATCACGGGGTTTCTACAATATGGGCAAAACGATGGCTTACACGCAACAACAAGTGGTTTAAAAGCCAACGTGCAAAAACTATTGCTTCTGAACGGAAAGCTGTTCATACAAAAGAGAATCTAGAGAATCACTTCTCTGAATTTGAATCGGCTCTTACAGAATGGGGGTTTTACAGAACGATATTTACAATATGGACGAAACAGGGTTCCGAATTGGCTGTCTTGAAGGAAGGTACATCATCACTCATTCTAATACAAAAGCTACTTACTTGGCGGACCCCGATTCCCGTGATTGGATTACAACGATCGAAACTATCAGCGCAGGTGGTTTTGCGATTCCTAGTATGATTTTATTGTCAGGCACGGTATTAGCTGAAAAGCACTTCGACAACGATCTTGATAAAGATACTTTATTCGGAATCACTTCTTCAGGATATAGCAACAATCTTATGGGCATAGAGTATTTAAAACACTTCGATCGAATGACTATTGCTCGTACGGAAGGCAATTGGCGTATGTTAATATTTGATGGCCATGGTTCTCACGCAAGTGACGAGTTCAATTGGTATTGCTGGGAACACAAAATCATACCTTTTCAGTTGATCGCACACTCTACCCACTTTTGCCAGCTATTAGATATAGGTATCTTTTCTCCTCTGAAGCACTGGAATCAGAAAGCAATTCAAGATTCTATACAATATGGCGATGTGGAGTACAGTAAAACCGAGTTTTTGCACGCCTACAACACAATGAGAAAGCGTACTTTTCGCAAACCTATTATCCTTTCGGCTTGGAAAAAAGCCGGCCTGGTTCCTTATAATCCTCAAATTGTTTACGATCGACTTATTAGATATGAAGGAGAAAATCCTATTCCTTTAGAACGCCCTATGACGCCTAATCAAAGCTTTGATATTGCGTTCAACGTGGTCAACAATATCGATATTACGCCGACACAAAATCGAAGCTACAGTTTCCAAACTACTCCAACTACAGGCAATCGCGCGGCTCATAGTGCGTACCTCGATCTACGATTGAATGACTATTTAAATGATCTTATTGAGTGCCCTTTAACTCCTAGTTATCGAACTGCGTGGGTGAAATATCAACGTTCAATTGAGCCAAGACTTATCGAGGCATACGCTATCAAATCTCGCGATGAGGATCAAAAGCTCCACGCAATAGAAAAAGCTCGAAGGAAAGCTGGATCTAATAAACACGTTCAAAAGAATGGAGTGATCTACAAAAGGGATGCCGATAATCAAATAATAGCTCGTCAAATAGAAGAGAATCAATCAAAGGTCGAAGTCAGGAACGCGGCGGCTGTACGACTAGAGCGCAAAATCTCGGCCAGCTATAAAGCGTGGGCCAAAAAAATCAAGAAGCATCGAAAGGAATGGAAACAAAGACAATCCATCAATGAATCTGTATATAATCTATTACTGATCGAGTTGTTATCATGTCAAAAGAGGGTAGAATAGTAATGCCAAGCCATTTCGGCGCGTTGCGCTGTAAAATCGCGTTGCGCTGTAACCCACTAGGAGGCGAAGTCTACTAGGGGGTTATGGGGCCACAATTAGGAACTAGAGTCTGTAGATCACAGTAAAATTCGGGTACAATTGGAAGGGCCACTATTAGTGCCACGCTAAAGCTTGGCATGCGGCAACTTTAAATTTAAACGAGCCAAACAACGGCCGTTTCAATTGTACCCCAAAATTCAGGATTTGCTGTAGGAAGTTTGGTATTTATCGCGTACGCGTAGAGTGGGTGGGGCATGCACAAGGACTAAATAACAACAATTTTAATAGTCGCGTTGTGATTATATTGTTTTAACGCGTCCTTGTAAAGGTTTAGCAATAACATTGAGAGTTGTTGCAGTTTGTTCGAGAGTTTTAAACGACGCCCAGATACTAGGCGCCGTTTCAAGTTGACTAGCTTTATTGTAACAACTCAAGCTGAACAGGGATCTCGATCCGTAGATCCAGGTGGAAGGACTCAGAGGTGTGAACGACTATCAATTGTTATAACTAAGAGAACAAGCTACAGACAGAAGAAGGGAAGGAAAGCAGCGCTCTATATACAGGAAGCTGGCCGGAGGCCAGTATAAGCGAGCTTTAGGATGTCCGGTGCTGAGCTCCGTCTAAAGAGTCAAGGCCGTGACATTTGTAATGCAAGAATAATTCCACTTTCTCTTTAAGTAAATTGTAATTTTTTTAATTGAAAGTATATTGTAGTTACTAAAAAGATTTACGGACACTCGGTGGTTGAATATGTTATTACGGTATATTACAACATTTACAATTGAATGCTGACTCTCCCCCTAAACGAGTTAGCGTGACTCTTAGTAGGCCCTAGAGAGTAGTACCCATGGTCATATCACTCCCGCTCCCTCATCCAGATCCCCGTAATTCCGGTAACCGCGTGCCGTAAAAAGGATCAGCCCTAGTGACCGGGGTCCCTGGGTAGTGCATACTAGCTTGTGCAGAGGTGTCAGAAACCCCTTCTAATACCACGTGATCATTCGTCTGGACGAAGCAATGATTACTTGCTAATGCTTCCAGGGCAAGATCCTTTCGGGCATAGCTGCATACAAGATGGGATAGCATTTCATGATAGGATATCGGCATAGTGCTTCGTGTATAAATGAAATCGAAATAAAAACCCCTGGCTCCGCCTATCGCAATCAGCTCAATTTTGGACCAGAAAGAAAATCGGAACTTCATTTCTCAGTTCACCGCAAAATATCCCCCCCCCCCCCCCCAACACCAAATATATATATATATCATGACCTCGCTCCCCGAACTCGTCAGTGGCATCTCCAGCAAGACGGACCATCTGGTCAGTCTCCTGAAGAGTAGTGGTATTGATTTACCTAGTTGGGATGAAAACGCGCCTGCTGAATTTGCGGAGAGCGGCCCACACGCAGGCGAGATCCAGCGGACACGATATGCGCTCATTGACCAATTAACCAAGGCATTGCAGCTTGCTATGGGCCCTACAGAATACGTCAAATCTTTGATTAGTAATGCGGTATGAGTTACTTTCATTCATACTTCTTTCCCACCACATCCAAGTTAGGTCAAGGCAGTGGTGCAAACAAGTATTCGTATTGACAAGCGTGTTATCAAAGCCACTTGATATTGGCTCTATGCGAGCAATCATCAAATTTGACATTCCGGCGTGCGTCCCGCTCGGCTCAGATATCGCCATCACAAAACTCGCCACGAAGAGCGAAGTTGACCCCGAAGCTTTGAGGCGCATTCTCAGCTACTGCAAAACCAATGGAGTCTTTCGAGAAACACGCCCAGGGTACATTGCCCATACGGCGGCATCAGCAGCCCTCGCTGTGGGCGACTTGGGCAGTGCCATGCGGTGGAGCGTTGATATTCCAGCCCTCTCGGGTCTGAGAATATTCGATGCCTTGAAGCTCTTCGGACCATCTGATTCCCCGAGAGAATGTGCCTTCAACATTGCGTATATGACTGAGGAAACGATGTTTGAGTATCAGGAGAGAAATCCTCAAATAGCCGCTCTCTTCAGCGATAACATGAAGACTGAATCTGGTGCAACGAGACTGTCCCCTAAACATGCGGCGGTCGGGTTTGACTGGTCACAAATTGGTAGCGGAACCGTCGTTGATGTGAGTGCCGTATTCCTCTACCCACTCATTAACATACTAACAAGCCTGTGAAATACAGATGGGCGGGTCTAATGGTCATGTTAGCTGCGCCATTTCAGAGGCATACCCTCTTTTGAAGTTCATAGTGCAAGATTGTACTGCCGAAATTTCTCTCTGGCAGAAACAACTGCCTGAAAAATTTGCAGACAAAGTCACGTATCAGTACCATGACTTTTTTACCCCGCAAAAAACCAAGGGGGATGTCTACTTCTTCAGGTATATTATTCATAACTGGGCAGATATCGATGCTGTTAGAATCATCAAATCTCTGGCGCCTGTCCTAAAAAGCAAGAAAAGATTGGTCATAATGGAATACCTCGGACCCCAAGGATCAGAAATGGGAGAGTTCGAAGAGCGAACTTACAGGTTAGTCCTGTGATTTGTCACCATATTAGCCATTACTAAAAGATATGCAGGCTTCGTGACTTGCAAATGCTCTCATTTCTGGGATCGAGAGAGAGAACGCTTGAAATGTATAAGGCTCTTGTTAGTAAGGCAATTCCCAGGTTGAGTTTTGTGGGATTCCAAACGCCAGTAGGAAGCTCAATGTCGATGATGGAATGGATTTACATATAAGAGAGAACAGTGAACAGGTGTTAGGCTCAAGTGCTATTTCAATCTAATTTTTTTTAATTTTTTTTTATTTCTTTTTGCAAGTTTCTACAATTATCAGATTCTAGAACACTAGTTTTCAGTAAATAGAATTAATGGTGAATTCCTCAGTGCAATTCTGTCGCCAATATACTTAATCAAATAGAATAGGTAATCTATACATAGCTCATATGGCCATGATATTACAATACGTGACCATTGATTGAACATTATTGCAAATACTCGATACTTCATTTTTTTAAGTCTCTATCTCATATGGTACATCTCTTCTCTCCTTAGCTTAGATTCCTCCTTCATATAGCATTCCACAAGAGAGCACATTATAGATAACAACAAAGACAAAAGCTTTTCCATTTAGCAGCACGCTGTTCTACGAACGTCCTGTATTGATCACTCAGATAGAAGAGATAATCGAGGCTAATATTTTCAAATTGGACACGGATTCTATTTTGCCAAATAAACCTGTGGAAGTCTTGACTGAAAGTACTACTATATTATATATAGCTATGAAGGCGACACAAAACAAAACAACTTCGAATTTCATCCCCAGCTTTCCCAGAACTTCATTAGCTCGCGGTTCAATTGTTCAGTATGCTCTTGAAACTGAACGTATTCCTTCACTAAGGAATCATATTTCAGAACAGCATTTAGAAGAATTTGGATTCCATGCCCACTATAGTCACAAAAGTCAGCTTGGAGGAGAGAAAAAAAAAGGCAAAAGCAAAGACGGTAAGAGTGACGTACCAGTCTTCCTTACTAGCGAGTTCGTCGACCACATGGTTCATCCTGCCGTCACTGGGCACGAAAATCATCGCCGTCGGTACTCCACAGGAGGACGTCATGACGCTATCATGCCCGACAAAAGACTGGATCTCCAAGCAATTTTCGTCGCCCACCTCATCAATCGCGGCAGATTGAATGCATGAGGTAAGCGTACTATCCAATTCCACGGCGGGCGCCTCCCACAGTTTTGTCATGCGGAACATCAATTTCGGACATTGAACTATCATGAGCGCCATCTTGTCTTGCAAAATTTCCTCAATATCATTTAGTCCTTCCTCCGACTGACATCGGACGTCAATTGTGAAGGCGACAGAGCCTGAAACTGCACTTGATACCGGACGATCTAACTGAAGCACGCCGACTGTTGCGAGGGCAGATCGCTTGATAGCCTCTTCAGTGAGAAATGTTATGATGGATGATGTGGCTACCAATGCGTCTGTACGATTCGCCATTGGAGTCGAACCTGTATATGCTCGTACCCCTGAGACGTTGACTTTATACCATCGCATTCTTTGAATGCCCGTGACAATTTTTGTTTTTCGGCTCTGCTGTTCTGGTCGGCTGTCTTGCTCAATGTGTAATTCCAGATACGCGCTCAGTGGATTGAGGTGGTAGTCGGCATAGCACCGTCCAAGGTATTTGATTCTCGATAACTCCGATATCAATGTTGTTCCACGTTCATCTCGGAGCTTGTGTGCCGCGGACAGTGAAGATTGGCCTGACCAGACTGCGGAGCCGAGGCATCCTGGATTGAACTCGGGCCCTTCTCTGGAAATAGTTAGATATTTCATATTTTCGGGTTTTCTTTGCCCTTTGGCAATCTGCGCTAGAAGAGGCGATAGGGGATGCTGAGTTACTTACACATTAGTCCAAATAATTGCTGCGACAGGTGCATATGTTTTTATTCCAGCATCTCTGATTGAACGAAGTACCTCGAGGCCTACCAGGACACCGAGAATACCGTCGTAGGGTCCACCTATTTTTCCTTGTGTCAGCAAGGTCTGTCTGATAAATTCGCAGCTATCTCATAACATGATATACATGGCTCTGGGACACAATGGAGAAGCTATTTAGCCTACCAGCTGGCTGCGTATTAAAGTTACTTCCCATTCCGATTGGAGCAAGTTCCATATTCTCCCCAGGCAGCACCGCAAAGATGTTTCCAATAGCGTCAATCTTGATTTCACATCCTAAGATTTTTGCTTCCATCACGAACCAGTCTCTGGTGGATTTGTTGGCTTCGGAAAGCGCCTGTCGTTCCACGCAGGTAGTTCTCGGAATGGCATCCCATTCCGTCGTGTAGTGGTTATCTTGCCAAAGGTGGTCGGCGTTTGCTCGGGGCTCATGTTTTGCCCTTGACCAGTCATTAACAACTGCTGGTGATGCTTCTTCAAATTTAGCTTTTATCTGAGAAACCCCCCCAATCTCACATTCAAACACCTACTTGAAGTAGCAGTTATTTCTGTAGTAGTTACCTCTATACCTAGAAGTTTTTCATATTTAGCTTGTAGAACAGATATGCCCTCTACATGAGGCTTGACTAGTAGCGGTTTAGCCTCCTTGGTAACTGGATAATAAGTGCTTGTGTAGCTGGTTTCAATCAAACTTGGAGCCATGGTGTTTCTTATCGTGAGTGAAAGAAATGTTCGCTTCAAAATATAGAAAGAGTGGTAAGCTTTGAAAAGTGCAAGGGAGTCTGGCTAGAGTTGCAGATGATAGCTTCCCGACCTGGGAAAAAGCAATGCTATCTTTTGATTCCAGAGATTCGGGAGTGTTGTCCCCGCTATGTGGGCAGCCTAAGGTACCATCAATATGAGGTCAGGTTCTAACGATCGTATTGGATTACTGTATATTGAACAGGGGCAGCAGTAGTAATCGCTTCTATTCCCCCATCAGATCCCATGATCTAATTGCCTAATAATATGAGGTCTTTTGTGCTCGTATGTATCTCTTTTGTGCCTGTATGGATCAATTTCCCTGTTGTGTTGCGGCCCAGTGTAGTCCCGGGATTAAGCACCCTGCAATTTAGGTTTCCATTGCGGCGTTCATATTGACGAGCAATTTATTTCGGCAATCTCTGCACTAGTATTTAGCCACTACTCATCTTCAGCCTCAAGGTTTGGAAGGATTTTGTTCCGCTGTTCCGCAGGGCATGTTGAACAGACACCCGTCGTTCGAGATGCATAGCCTTTAGATCAGATTTAATTGTGGATCTGACGCAGAATCGTTTGCCGGTATTTGTTACCGCTAGCGTTGCCGTGATTTTGCCATGTACGGGCCATGGTGTTGCCATGTGGCGTCCCTGATCATGCAATGCAATGTAATACTTGATGGAATATGTTCCCGGTATCAGTCTTGCTGACTGTTAGCGAGACATAATTTTTGGCTGACTATTAACCCTGAGCCGCGTCTGAGTACCCCCATGTTTCGCTTATTAGCGAGACAAAAACAGGGGTAGCTCAAATGCACCAATAGCGTTGAAGATCAAACTACAGTACCATTAATCTCGGGACTCACCTACTGATCCGAAACCATTGGTCACTATTTCGTAATCACAACGCTTCTGCGCATTCTAAAATACATCAAGCACTGTTTCAGGGCGATAAAAGAAGCCTTTGACGGAAGTCAACACCAGTAACCGCATGATGAAAGGAGATGCGTGCCTATGAGAGGAGATTGACTATGCTTTCTATATCGGATTCTAGGGGCGATGAAGATACATTAGCATATGAAGCTTAAATACAGTTGGTGGACGGGCCCTTGTAAAGGACTAAAATAGGTTTCTGATCCACCGTATGGCTTGCTCCAAAGCTAGTGGTGGTCGTGCCTCAGATAAGCAATAGTAACTACTCGTGGGAATATATTAGTGAGAGTAACAAAGACCAAGCTAGGGCAGTAGCATACCCCGCCATTGAAGATAACAGTGCAAAAATCCAACTTGAAAATTCCGATGAGAGGAAGAGTCAAATGGTGAGCCCAAGATGAAGCTGCTTGACCTACTGCAGTGGAATAGAGGCTAGCCCATTTGAGAGTGAGAGTGAGAGTGAGAATGACAGTGAAGAGGAAAAAATACTTGATCCATACAATAGTGACCAAGCAATATCTGATATATATGATAGCGATAAGGGCCATAGTGCAGATGATGCAGCGGAAGAAAAACTAGTTAGTAATATTGACGGCTTTATCAGCATTGAGGGGGAATCAGTTGAAGAATTGGATCTAGCCATTGTAGATGAAGTTTTTGAAGTCACATCTGAAGCACAGCTCCATCAGGAAATGGCACAGAGCGAAGGGGCCAACCTCTCCATCCAGTTTGGCCTGCAGATGAACACAATGAAGCTATGGCAGACAATGTAGACCATTGGTCGCCTGATGCCTTGAACCAAGTAGCAAAGTAGCTTCCAATGTCCTCAGTGACCCCAAGATTCGGCCACGCGATAGCGAGCACCGCCAGGAGTTCTACAAATTGGCACATCTCCATCATAACGTTTTTTTTTTGGTTGGGGGGGGAGGGGGGGGCGGGCTTCTGCCTCCTTCACTCTGGGAGCGGATAGTTGGTACTGAGGGCCGCAGGTACCGCTTAAAACTGTTCAGTCTGTCTCGAGCAATATTTTCAAGTTATCTAGATCGATTTTCTTGCTATTTTTAATGTCCCTGTTGTTACCAAAGCAGTTGAATTTGTTCTACAAGACTCAACGCGGAGTAGCTGTAAATAAGTTCGTATTACCCAATTTAATTTACAGAAAGTCTTAAACCTGCTTTTGAAATTGTATCGTGTCCTGATCCAGACACTTATTTTAACTTTAAAAAGTAAAGAAAGTCAGACGTTTTTCTTTTGACAAAAACAGCGGTTTACACTACCGCTATAGTACTTAAATTTTCGAGCTCACTCTGTTTTATATATTACGTCACGCTACTAAACTGCTGCTCCAACTTACTGTTCGGTTTTAAACGATTTTGCAGCTTTTACTTTATGTAAGCGAAAAGAAAAAGCTGGTATAACTACTGCTAGTGCTTGTATTCCTGTTTGTAGTAGTTATTTTCTAGGCTTTTAAGCGTTCCAGTTTTCTAAATTGTAAGAAAAGTTTATACTTAAACCTTAAAACTGTCACGACCCTGGCCCTATCTCGCGTAGAGCCCCTTAGGGCTCGGCCTTTTAGGGCTGGCCCCTGGTCAGTCTCCTGTATATAAAGCGCTGCTTTCCTTCCCTTCTTCTATCTGTAGCTTGTTCTCTTCGATATAACAATTGATAAACGTTCACACCTTTGAGTCCCTCTTCCTGAGATCTACGGATCAAGATCCCTGTTCGCCTTGAGTTGTTACAAAAACGGTCCTAACAAAGTTTGTTTACGTTTTTAAACTGTCATGTCAATTTGACAGACCCGGCCTTGAAATCTTGGCAGAAAAACTGGAAAAAGAATTTCAGCATAATTTAGTATAATAAGTATTATTATGGGAACACCCGGGTCGTAGTAATTACTTATGCTTTAACCTGATGGCATGCACGCATGTGTTTCATTGTGCAATACTCGTCGAGGTTGGTGGATAAGTCTCTGTTGTTGGCTGTTCTTGATTCTTGTAAGCTCTTGTTCTAAGGGGTTGAGTAAGATTGAGGTACCACGTTTCAGGTGCTCGTCACATGATCATAACTACATACAAATGGCTACTAACAATTATAAGCTGCATTTATAACAGCTCTCTGTTAACTGTAGTTAACTCCAGCCATTTATCGACCTCGGCCAGTAATATAAATGTCGTTAACTTATCAGGCGGCGTCTCTAATGAGATTTTGTTGTCACCGCTTTGCCCTTTGTAGGACCAGCGATATCAAGGTTGTGGTGGTGGTCGGAGCACCTTAGGCACCCCGAGGCCTTCAGTTCCCCTGGTTGTGTACTTTTTATTGAAGCTCAAAGCTGCAAACTTATTAGCGAGGTTCTTAGGTGGCTTATCTGGGTACGTCATTGTCATTGTGCTGAGTAGGTGGACTGGCGGCTGTAAAGTTGTAAATAGTCAAAGAGGATCTTTAAATGCACGGTATTAAAATGTTGGAAAGGGCCGATGGCGAAAAAGAGAATTTGAATTGTAATATGTTGTGTCTTGCGCAGCCTGGTTGCTTTGGCATAGGTACGTGAATAAGGTCTATTGTAAGATAAGGTAAGGTGATATGAATTATGTAAAGCAGCAGTAAAAAGAGTTGTGAGAGTTTATATATATTGACAAGAGCCCCCTTGCACTATATAACCTACTAGAAAAGAGGCAACAATTGGTATACATACAACGTAGTACAAAAAAAAGCAATCGCCACATATCTGCCAAACTGCTCTCGACTAAGCATTCGATCCAGAACAACACTGTCAAGATGTTAGACCTATAAGCTGACAAAACAGTATACAACAACAATAACGTGTACAAGGACAACTGTCCACTGTTGGAGGTATTACAGACGTCCGTCCTGGTCAATATTGACCTTTATAATCTCAAATGAAGATACAACCGGGACGTATAATAGCAGAAAATCCTACTCTACGGAGGGGTAGCAGCGCCCTGAGACACCCCGTATAATGCATTGAAAATCAGGTCTTGTCCGCTATTGGGTGTTTATAGAGGACCAGCTAAGCACTAATTCGCGCATAAATACTGAAAAGAGCAGTTCGAGCGCCTGTCTTCTCTCAACACGGTCGATATTAAAGATAACCTTGTTTACTCAGACCTGTTGATAAAGCGAACGCAGACTGGCTTATCTGATATATGGCAGAAAGAACATAACAACAGCAAGATCACCTGTTTGAGCAGGGAGATTCCTATGAATGAAGCTGCTTGTTCCCTCCGAGATATCCTGCGGTCGTCTCTTAAAAGATCACGATACGCCTTTCTTCTTTAGGCTGCAGGTGCAGCATGTCGATAGAGCCGTGTCCACCATCGGCATA
The DNA here is from genome assembly GCA_021307315.1 of Bisporella sp. PMI_857. Lineage (NCBI taxonomy): Eukaryota > Fungi > Ascomycota > Leotiomycetes > Helotiales > Helotiaceae > Bisporella > Bisporella sp. PMI_857. The sequence continues at coordinate 36,872 of JAJSPD010000081.1, forward strand.
GAGGCGAGCAACCGAATGTAGAAAAAGTATACTGGCTAATTTGAAAAACAAAAAGTGTATCTCGCCAGAATTCGATGTTGAAGGCCAATCGCCTAAGTATTATAAAAATCGGTTTAAAAATAAAGCAGTACATCAGCCTGTCTAGACTATTTTTCAACTAAAACAACGAAAACATAAAAGAACTAGTATTTTACTCTAATAATCTAAAAGAAATAATAAAGAGTTTGTGCAAAGAAATCTTGCTATACACAATTTAACTGTCGGTAGAGTCCATGAGTGAAAACATTGGCCGAAGCCATTCACACACTACAACTCTACTAGGCAGTTTATTTCGACATGAAACGGATCTTAGGAGAGAGCTAGGAGGTTATGTGATCCAATTTCATCTATCCCAGCTACTCAATAAGATCAAAGATTACGCTTCCCCCTACTAAGAGATGTATTATCTCAAGAATATCCAACGTGCTACTCAAGTCCCACCAGTCTATCAAGTCCCTCGGGACCCTCGGTCAAAGCACAGCCTTCCTTTCTTGCCTAGAAAATCAGAATTAAGCTCGAAACTTTTTCAGTGGGCGCTTACATAGCTAAACGCCGCGCTGGAGATGGATTCAAGTACAGCTTTCGGCAAAACTATTCACATTCTCGAGAGCTACAGTAACTGGGCTCGATACTGTTGCTATTTGCCTAGTAAACAAATTGGTGCGTCGGCTGAGGATTATAGCGTAGTACGTTTCTGGAATACGAAAACAAGTCAAAGTACAGCCTAGATTTAACTTGAGTAGTTACATTCACCAAGTGCTGTTATTCAGTAACCAGCTTTCAGTGACGGCCTCCGGTAGGACTATTTGGAGTTGGGATGCATTTGCCGAAACACAGCTCAGGTTTTTAGTAGCTAAGTCGATGAGCGATTATTTCGAAGACATCAATTTTTTGCTAAACAAAAAAAAAAAGCTGTAGCGAAAAGAAGCAAAATAACCGTCTAGAAAGTTCTAGCTGACCGAGAAACAAACTAATAAGCCGAATCGACTTGGAATCCGAAAAATAACGCAAATTACGAAGTCCGGTCTGTAAAGTTCAGTCCGGACGGAGCCCTGATGGCCGCCTACACCCTCTCTGCAAAAATTTTCTTCCGTAATGTGGAAAGCGGCAAGACGCGTCGCAACTTGAAAGGCTCGTGGTTAGGTTTTCCCTGAATATTGGTAACAACTAAATTTTGACAAAAAATTGTCAATATCGGACAAGCAAGGCAATTTTGATCCTATAAAGACTGATCGCCCAGATACTGAGCCGCTTATAGCATACTGGCACGTCGTTTCTCTCGCGCATGCTAGATTCATTGGCTATTAACCTTTCAAGTACAGCGGGAAATTTTAGTTCGAAAGCGTTTTCTATAGGGATGAGTACACAATTTCAATAAGGACGCTTAGTATCTTCTGGCATGACGATAACGACGCCGAGTGCCGCAACATTGTAATACAAGCCTTCTGGACCCCTAAATTCCCAGTATGTAGCCAATCAAGTCACCATCACTGCTTTGGAGGTCGTTATGTCAGTTGAAAACCACAGGATTTAGGTCTGCCCTAGGCAGTATGAATCTTAAGCACGATTGTAGGACAGTTATAGTAAACAACTATCTTTTTTCGAATAACGGAAACAAACTCGGGTTAATAAACATGAGAGGATAGTCTAAGAGCGAATATTGCCTATGCGCGTCTTATATCTAGGGAAAGCACAGATATTGTAGAATGTGCTAAGCAGACGGCTTGCAAGACTTTCTCGAAGATCCTCCTATCGGACGCTCCGTCTCCCAAGTCGCCTGGCTCGAAGTGGCACAATATTGTGAGGGTTTGTAACCTGTATAAATTCATAAACTTGTCGGGCGGTTTAATTACTTTATATGACTTGATTTGGGTTATAGTAAGTTATTTATAATATTCTACTTTTGAAGAAAACATGAAAATAATTAAAATTTTAAGTGAAATATATTTCAAATGTTAATAAAAACTTGACCTTGCTCAATTTATTTTCCTAATAATATTGCTTTCCTTTCTCCTTAATAATAATACACTAAGCATCTACACTAAATACCCTCTCGGAAAGAAAACTGCAACATGGGGCCATTTTTGGCTCCAGTTATGTGATCTCTCAATTTAAATTCGCACTCCTCCTTGTCATTGATCTTCCCAGAATGAAACCTCTCATCCTCATCCCTAAACTCAAATTTCCACAACAACACTGAGGCAGTAAGCATCAATTCCAAATACGCCAATGGCTTTCCAATACAACTTCGTGGGCCCACACCAAACGGACCATACGGCGCCACTCCCGTATCTATTCGCGCTTCGGTACCCTTCAGCCATCTTTGTGGTCGCCAGACATCTGGCTCAGGATAATAGGCAGCGTTATGATGCATAGCATAGACACCCGTGCCGACGTCGAAACCGGCTGGAATAGGGACACCGTCAATGATAGCCCCGCCTGAACCAACCTCGCGCCACAAAGAGCCTCCAGCGGGAGGGGCGGCACGCAAGGTCTCATCCAGGCACGCACGAAGATAGACGCAGGAGTTTAGCTTGGGGCCGGCGCGGATTTCAGAGAGTGAGGTAAAGGTACTACGGATTTCAGAGGTGGCGAGATTGTAGGCGTCGGTATTGCGGGAGAGGTAGAAGAGGAGGGCAGCGAGAGTTGTTGAGGTTGTGTCACTCCCTGTAGCAAGTTAGTGCGTATTACGAATTTTCTCCCCTGAACGCAATCAACATACCAGCTACAACAAGAGTAGCACTTTCTGCTGCGATCTCGTTCGTGGTAAATTTTTCACCGGTCTCTGGATCATGCACGTTTTGTACCAAGGAAAGAATGTCCTTATAGTCCGATTTTTGCTTGATAGACGACTAGTGACCATTTCTGCTACAAATTTCACGAAACTGTCCCGAGCTTTAATGGATGCGGGGAATAGCTTTTTATCAAGTCTCCAGAAGCGGAGTTCAGCAGCCTGCACTAGAACGCTGACTCGAACATTCGATCCTTCTATCGCCTGGGGGATGTGTTGGTAGTCAGGCTTCTCGATAGCATTGTAGCTTCGGCTGAAGACGATATCGGCCATCATGTCAAACGCAAGATACTCGCCTAGATATTGTTGTCAGTCGCAAGCATGCAGGAGAGGTTTGACAGGGGATGCAAAGAAATCTGGATTTACATTCTCGTGACATGTTCCAAACCGTTGACCATTTTCCATTACCTTTGTCCCCCACAGGAGATATTTTTTTGGTGAACTTCTCGATTTGGGTCAATATCGCTGGTTCAAAACCTCGAAGAGCGCTCTCAGAAAACCCTTGGCTTAAAATACGGCGCCGGACTCCATGTAGCGCCTTGTCTCGGAGGGTTACAAGATTTGGTGCCCTATGGACCATCTGGTTGTAGACATCCGATTTAATAACATTACTCTGATGGCCGTAGATATCTTTTATTAAGTAACTAGATGTCAATAAGATCTTCCTAATTTGGGGAGAACTGCTGGAGGTTACCTTTGAATCCAGAAGCGCTATTAAATAAAACTCTGTTCGGAGCATATCGAACCTGGCTACCTGAAAAGTTATCTTAGGTGGAGTCTTAAATTTCGTGCTTTGCAACTTACCATACTTTACATGGCATCTGTGAATATCCTCGTGAAAGTCTCCTGTCCATGCATGATAGCCTCCATAAAGATTACTTATTCTGCCAAATAATGGCCCCGGAATTTTTGATAGAGGGTGAAAATAGAGGCGATAAACGCATATGGATATAACCTATATTCGCGACCACAATCAATCATCAACTCTTAAAGAATTTTGTGAAAATATACATAAATAACCCCTAGCCCGGCCGAGATACCCAACCACATGGTTGCCTTGGCTAGTACCTCGCCTTTTGTAAAATCCATCTTTATGGTAGTGATCGAATTTGCAGTAATGAAAATGTGAGGACCGCTCCAAAGTATGATAGATCAGTGCTTTTAGATCAAGCACATGCTCCAAAACACGTGACCAGAACAACAAAAATTCATGTCGCTGCCGTCCGGCATGTTGCACCCCATTAAAGTCATGCCATGCGCGATCGGTCCAAGAGCTGATACTTCTAACCTCATTTCTACATAATTTCATGTGGATAACTTGCGTAGTCAGCATGCAGTCGATTAGTAGAGGTTAGACTCGCTGACTGTAAACGGTTGGTTGTAAACGCATGTTGAAATAACCGTGTTGTAAGCTTAGCGACAATCACGCATGTAGCATTTTAATTATGGGTTTCTCAAAAATTTGGTATATTAGATCTGAAAATCGATAAGCCTAGCGATTAAATTAATGCTGAAAAAATTGTTTAGAAATAGCGGCACACGGACTTCAGTCTTACAGAAGTCCTGCCGTTGCTCATCGTGTCCTCTCGCTGCGTAACTATTGAAAGCCAAGAGTGAATTTTACAACTTTACAATATCAGATCAGACCATAGTAAAGGGAAAGTGTATATTGATTTTACAGGCGTTTGGGTATGTCCTGTTACCTGCGCCAGGGGTTATAAACAATTCGGCCAACGTGGCATAAAAGACCATAAAGTAGTTTTTCTTTGGGGTATTCCCTCTACCTAAATCCTGTCAGCGGTAATTTCATGACATTTACACAAGGGTACGGCTTAACTCCGTACAATAGTGGCGGAAACAGTCATCTGAGTAATGCTTGCTTTTTTATTAAGTCCTTATATACGATAATTCTCACCTAGATATGAGATTAGTACCAATCCGTTGTAGCTGCTTACTTTCCTAATCCAAAATTACAGCCTATACAGTAAGTAACCTTTGGTTGTGACTGAGAAGGGTACATATTTCGTTGAAATGCTAAAAACGGCCTATGTCACTTATATTCCCGTACCCAGTAGGCAGAAGTCTGTAATTTTGCTAGTAGTGTTTGCTAGGGAATTTTGTAATAAACGAGTACTCGTCTAATAATATCTTGCGATCTTGTTATTATTCCCCGGAGCCCGTTTGCTGTTCCCTACAGGGGTCGGCATTCTTGGAAAGGACATCATACCCCAGAATAGCCTTTACCGCTACCCATTTTTAAAAATCACTACCTGAGATACTTTTTATACAAACATAACTCCATTTTTCGGACTGCTTTTCCAGCCTATCCTTGCTCAACCAACCATTGATCCAGAACAATACTCAAGCGCAAACGGGACTGTAGCCTTCGTTCTAGGCACATCCTCGCTCTCGAGGTAAAGATGGTCTCAAAGAATGAGACAGATCGCACTTATACATTGGTACTAGAGCTCTTAGCGTAAGTCTTCTACCTTTGTCAAAGGATTCCGAATCTGGAAATCTGTTTTCACGGTAGCCTATCTCTACTCGAAATCGACTCGAAAAGCTCTAAAAGTCACCTACAGCAAGGATACAAAATTATATAGAAGCAAGAGCTAATGGTTATTCATTTTTAATAGTCACCAGTTCGCATATCCTGTACAATGGTGAGTTTCCCATCCTTTCCCATACCTTCCTAAAAGAGGTAGTTATATCTCATGATTAAACATGTTGATCTACTTCGAATATGTAAAACCAACATGCTGACAGATGGATGGTAAAGGATTGAAACACAAGATCAAATTTTAGGGGGGAAGGAGATTGAGCGTCTCATCGAGATTGGGCCATCAAATACACTCACTGGGCTGGCAAAACAAACCATTGAAACGAAATACCGAGACCATGACATTGCCCTGTCAATCCAAAGGCAGCTCTTAAACCTCAAAACCAACGCAAATGATATCTACTATATGGCTGCAGAGCCTATAGAGATCCCGAAACAAGAACCTACTATAACCGATACAAAACCTGCTGCTCAAGCTCCGTCGCCTGAGCTTACTACGACAGCACCCAAGCCATCCAGTCTCTTGTCTGGACAGGGTGGGCCAGATTTCAAATCAATTGCGACAGCTGAGGATGTGCCGGTGAAAGCAGAAGATATAGTTCTTACTATTATTGCTCAGAAGTTGAAAAAGTCTATCGGGGATATTTCGCTTGGCAATACTATCAAAGCGCTCGTTGGTGGTATGAGGTCCATGGAATAGATCGTCACGAAAATAAAGCTGATTTCAAACCTCCTAGGTCGCTCCACTTTGGAGAATGAAATTGTCGGAGACCTTCTTAGTGAATTCAGTAATATGCCTGAGAGATCCGAGGAGCTCAGTTTGAATGATTTGGTAGAAACCCTTTCCACCACAAATGCTAAAAGACGGCTCGGCAAGCAGACAAATAGCCTAGTGCAACATGTTATTAGTACCAGAATGCCGGGAGACTTTGGTATAGCAAGGCTGAGGAAGTATCTTGAAGGTCGTTGGGGTTTTCTATCTGGCCGCCAAGATACAGTACTTCTATCTGCAGTTTCGTCACCTCCCAAAAGTCGGCTTCAGGATCTAAAGGAAGTTAGTGCTTATCTGGATTTCTTGGTCAAAGAATATGCGCAAGCTGCTGGATTGACACTAGGAGAAGCGCCACGGGAGCGCGAACCTGATGCCCAAGTCAATCCAAGAGCCTTAAATAATCTTGTTCGGAGACAGGAGCGGCTGGCACAACAGGAATTAAAAGCTTACGCTGAATATCTCAAAGTTGACCTCCATGCGGATGTCAAGTCTGCAGAGCACTCGGAAAGAGCCATATTGGATCTTCAGAAACAGTTAGATTTGTGGGTAGCTGAACATGGTGAGGTGTATGCTAATGGTATCACTCCAGTGTTTGATCCAAAGAAGCTTAGAGAATACTCATCTTACTGGAATTGGGTGTCACAAGACCTCATAGCTACTTTCTACGATATCAGCCGAGGAACGTTAAAACTTGACGGTGAAGTTATTGATAATATTACATACCGGATGACCAATAAATCAAGCACAAGGCTAGTGGAGTCAATAAGATACCTGTTGGCGCAATGTTTCGATGAAAAACACAAGGCCTTTTACACACTCCTTCTTCAGGCTGTTAATCAGTCGCTTGCATCTATTCCAGTTTTCAAAAGTATCATAAATTTTCCTGGCCCTCGAACAACTATCGACGAGGTTGGCAATATTAAATACTCTGAGTACCCAAGGTGCGAAGATGCATCAAAGAAAGATTTTGGTGAATTGGCTCTTCGGCTTCCACATATCAAACGTAAGGATGGCAAAGAATGGACATTTGATTCCGCAATAACCATACTGTACAACAAAGCTATCGGTCAAATCTCAAGCACTGGTCTCTCATTCGCAAAAAAAATGGTTCTCCTAACTGGGGCTGGAACCAACTCTATTGGTGTAGAGCTACTGAAAGGCCTTCTCGCTGGTGGGGCACAAGTCATGGTTACGACAAATAGCTTTTCACCCGAAGCAGCTCTCAGGTACCAGAAGATCTACCAAGTCCACGGCTCTAAAGGCTCCAAACTAGTTCTTGTTCCGTTCAATCAAGGTAGCCAGCAGGATATCGAATCTCTGGTTAGTTATATTTACAGCAAGCAACCAGGCCTCGGTTGGGATCTTGATGTTATCATTCCATTCGCCGCCATCGCTGTCACAGGGAGAGAGATAGACGACATTGACTCCAAGAGCGAGATAGCACAACGTATCATGCTGACAAATGTTATACGACTTCTCGGGGCTATCAAAAGACATAAGGAGGCTGCAGGCTATCGAACACGGCCCACTCATGCTATACTTCCCCTGTCACCTAACCACGGTGTCTTTGGGGGTGATGGACTATATGCCGAGTCAAAGATGGCACTCGAAAGTCTGCTTGAAAAATGGCATTCTGAGAAATGGAGCGATTATATATCCATCTGTGGTATTTCGATAGGTTGGACTCGTGGTACTGGTCTGATGCATCAGAACGACATAGTGGCCGAGGAGATTGAGAAACTTGGCGTCAGGACATTTTCCCGAGCAGAAATGGCTCTCAGCATTCTGGCCTTGTTGAGTCGGCCTTTGGTCGAATTTTGCCAAGAAGAACCGCTCTACGCCGATTTCAACGGCGGTCTTGATACAGTACCAGATCTCCCAAACAAGTTAAATGCAATCCAGCATAGTAATAATAGCCTAAGCGATATCCGTAGAGCCGTTGCGGCGGAATTAGCGATTGACAACGGATCTGCTCTGAAAGCGACCGAGTCAATCAAAAATGGACCTGATGCTATGAACAAGCGTCCGAAGATCGAGCTCGGATTTCCGGCGTTGCCAAATTATGAAACGGATATTCAGCCACTTCGCTCCAAGCTGGATTCCATGGTCTCACTTGACCACACTGTTGTCATTGTAGGCTTTTCTGAGCTAGGACCTTGCGGAAATTCTCGCACTCGCTGGGAAATGGAAGCATATGACGAATTCTCCCTCGAAGGATGCACAGAAATGGCTTGGATCATGGGCCTTATAAAGTTTTCCAAAGCCTCAGGTAATAAACCGGCCGGATGGGTTGATGTCAAGTCAGGAGAGTCAATTGAGGAATATGACGTGAAAGTGCGTTATGAGGCGTACATACGCGAGCATTCAGGCATCCGACTCATTGAGCCAACTCTTTTCGACAAGTACGATCCCGACAGGAAGCAAGTGATACAAGAAATTATCGTACAAGAAGATCTTGCACCATTTGAAACCTCTAAGGATACTGCAGTCGGCTTCAAGAGAGAACACGGAGACAAGGTAGAAGTATTTCCAGGCCAGGAGTCCGACTCTTACACTGTGGTCATGAAAAAAGGGGCGACAATACTTATTCCCAAAGCCGTAAAGGTAAGAAATAATGTGGCGGCACAAATTCCCCTGGGATGGAATCCGCGGACGTATGGCATTTCGGACGATATTATCGGCCAGGTTGATCCGATCACCTTATATTTCCTTGTATCAACCGTTGAAGCCCTACTCTCAGCTGGAATCACAGATACTTATGAAATCTACAAGTACATACATGTCTCCCAACTTGGCAATTGCCTTGGGACTGGTGCCGGTGGAATGTCGTCCACAGCAAAAATGTACCGGGATCGGTTCCAAGAGAGGCCTGTGCAAAATGATATTCTGCAAGAGACATTTTTAAATACTGTTGGAGCTTGGGTTAATATGCTATTGCTCTCATCATGTGGACCAAATAAGACAGCCGTTGGAGCCTGCGCAACTTCTTTAGAATCACTTGACACAGCTTACGATCTCATTCTTGCAGGCAAAGCAAAGATGTGTTTTGTGGGTAGCGTTGACGATTTCGCAGAAGACGTATCTCTGGGGTTTGCGAGCATGAACGCAACTAGTAATGCCGATCTGGAGCGCGAGGCTGGTCGGACTCCTAAGGAGATGTCACGACCGGCTGCCTCATCGAGAAAAGGATTCATGGAATCTCACGGATCAGGGGTCCAAATAGCTTGTACCGCAAAGCTTGCAATTGATATGGGACTGCCAATACATGGCATCATTGCTTTTACGGGGACCTCTAGTGATAAAGCCAGTCGCTCTGTCCCAGCTCCAGGCAAAGGGGTATTGGCAAATGTAAAAGAATCCCCAGCTCAGTTCTCATCGCCACTTCTTAATATCGAATATCGCCGGCGCCAAATTGACAGGCGACGACAACAAATCATTAATTTCAAAGAGGTAGAGCTCATTCATCTTGAGGACACGATTGTGGATCTTAAGGCCAAAGATACCCACTTCAATGTGTCTGAATATCGAACATATATGGTTAACCAAATTGATTTCCAAGTTCAGATGCAGGAACAAGATATGCTTAACTCTTTTGGAAACCACTTCTGGCGTAACCACCCGGAGATCTCACCCATTAAGGGTGCGTTAGCAACGTGGGGTCTCAGTATCAACGATGTGACAGTAGCTTCTTTCCACGGAACTTCAACTGTCATGAACGAAAAGAATGAATGCTCTATCATCCAACAACAGCTTTCTCATCTTGGGCGTACCAAAGGGAATCGCATCCTCGGCGTGTTCCAGAAGAATCTCACCGGTCACCCCAAAGGACCTGCCGGTGCCTGGATGCTCAACGGCTGTCTGCAGATGTTAGGTGCGGGGCTCGTCCCCGGGAACCGCAACTTGGATAATCTAGACTCTGGATTCGAAGAGTACGATTACATCACGTTTCCGAACCACAACATCCAGACGAATGGCATCAAGGCCTTCTCTGTGACCTCGTTTGGCTTTGGCCAGAAGGGTGCCCAGGTGATTGGCGTGCACCCCAAATATCTGTATGCTACGATTCCGAAGGATGTGTTTGATGATTATGTGAAGAGGCTGAAGAAGAGGCGGGCGTTAGCCACGGTGGCATTTCATGAAGCCTTGCTTGAAAATAATATGTTTGTCGCGAAGGACAGCCCGCCGTACGATGTTCTAAACGAGACGCAGACACTCCTGAATCCAAATGCCAGGTTGGGGGAGGGTGACGGGCATAGCTTAGCAGTAGGATAGAAATTTTAGATAGAAAATGTCGAAGTCAATAGTTGGTCCGAATTTCTTTACTATCCTCACCTAATAAGCGCTTGCACTTATTAACGTGCAACGTTGATAGCACTATACAAAATCTCGTGAAAGATTATTAATGAAAGTATTCTGAAAATCCCCAGTCCTTCCCATTAACTACTCTCTCGTCTGAGCGGGGATGGAGGCTTTGCGCTGGATAGCATGAGGGAAAGTGACCTTGTATGAGTCGTTGAGCAGGTAGCAGATTTGAGGCGTTTTGAGATATTGTAAGGTTTTGCGGCTAGTATCAATAATATTGAAGTGATAAAAGAGATATGACTTCGGGAGATCTCTTATCTTGGTATCAATATATATATATATATATATATATATATATATATATATATCTTTCCCTTCCCATCTGCTCCTGTTACAAGTTGCTTTGTGGTTGTCCAAAAGTTTTCACTGAGGTCGATTTTACAGAACCATTCTCAAGGCATCTACAGGCGATATCACCTTGACAGGAATAGGAAGTTTTCTGAAATCACATCGACCATCAGTCCAAGTTGTTAGGTATGTTCACTCATGTTATTATGACTCTTTGACGTCACTAATGTGCGGATCGAAGACTTGCAACGCTGTGGGAGATCTGATCCCCGGACGGCGGGCATTCCCCTTTTTTTGAATCTTGCGGGCTTCCACGAAGAGAAACAGCAGACTCTGGAATGGGCACTCGAAGGGTTGTATCAATTCCTGCAGAAGGCGAAAGATGCCGGAAACTGCCTGAGCTTGCGAACCCAGATAGTGGAGAGAGATTTCATGTATTTTCGTATCCCGATATTCCACCGCAGTATCTAGATGAATTCTTAGAAATAGTATGTAATATATTTGAAATACTCAATTCTTCGATTCATCCGTCAACTCAGCTTTTACTAGATCCGTAACCGTTTTACCTGTGCCAAAACTTTCTTCAAAACTGCAGGTTCCAATTGTTAGTACTATCTCTTGGAAGAACTCAAGCACATACCCAGCTCCATGATGGCCATAATTGTGACACACAAACTTATTTGTGGCTTCGTTATTATCACGATATTTCTGTATCTCTACCCTCGGACCACCAGTTCTGGTAGGTCTCAGTCCAACTTGAACAGACAATACCTCGAACTCTCCATTGTCGTTCAAGAGCTCCGGGGCAAATAGTTTGCATCTCTGGAGAATAGCTTGAGTGACACTCTCGTCGGCATCGAGACTCCTAGTTGGCGGGAAACAATCTTTAGACCAGGAGATCACAATTGAGAGAAGAAAATGTACATACCAATCACCTGGGACTTTACTGACGCCTAGAAATGTTTCATTCGTGCCATATCGAGGCACTATGACAGTCTCCCAATCATCCCCCAGGCCAGTCGTGATACCATGTGCTAGGCCACGAACAATCACTGACTGTCCCTTGGTGGGAAAAAGCTTCGGGTCTTCTACAAGTTTGGTTGCTCCAAGTCCCGTACAATTGATGACTCCTCGGACATTCTCGAATTTGTGGAAGATTTCAGTGAATGATTGAACCTCGGAAGTAATGTGTTTGGCACCTAACTCTTTGCTGCGAGACGAGAGGTATGAAAGGTATTTTGCTGGGTTGACAGCGAAGCTATCATAAGATATTCCTGCGGCATGGGAACCTGTAGCCGGGATGGCAGATTGGGCAAGGACTTGGTATGATGAGACAAGAGATGTCCACCATATCCACTGCTCTGGTGGAATTTCTAACGGAGTGGTATAATCCCTAAATAATATCCTTTTAATTGAAATGGTCTTTTCCATGAGTATTGTTAAGAACTGACCAGAAGTAGGTTGCGGGCTTCATCTACGAGAGATACGTTAGAGGAAGGCACTGCCATATAATCAAGAAGCAAAGGCGTACCTCAAGTCCGGTCTTTTCAACCGACACTACACGCACCAGATTCTGCCAATGCTTAAATGTCAATTTCTGCCATTCCTGCATTTTAATTTCGTGCATTGTGGAACTGGACCGCCATTGCTATGAAAAGGATTTAGCTGAGGAGTGCTGCTAGAATATATATAGATCCTGCAATCAAGGCCACGCACCGCACCAGCCCACATTGATGTATATAGCCTTTCTTGGTCACCTGGCCAGTATTTGGCCAGGATAGTCACTTGGAATCCTGCTTCCAAGAGGCATATTGCTGTTTGAAGTCCGATTACCCCAGCCCTATACCACGAAGGATCAGTATTATTATTTCATGTCTAGAAGATAGATTTCAATCTTTTCTTAAATATGCGTACCCAAGCACCACGAGTTGTCCCTGAGAAGTGGGTTGATCTATCATATCTTGATTCATTCTTTGAGCGTTAACCATGAATCTATCTCTCGTAATCCTAGAGAAGAATAGTCTACAGAAAGCGCCGTGGAGAGCTGTACGTGGACATTCTTAAGTACAGATAGGTACTGTACTGTAGAAAGTAGTATAGAAAGTACCTAGGTACTTCGGTCAGTTTAGCAGTACATAACTGAAGCCGATCTTTTGCCGAGTCCTTGGAACTTGCTAAACAAAGTAAAATACGGGCATCTTATCGAGCCGCCAGTATGGAGCCACAAGTGGCTTGATACATGAGAACTGATTGTTGCATCGCTGGAAATCTGGACACAGTCAGACCTCGCTTAGAGTTTTGGAATCATCCTACGAGATCTCAGGGGGGTACTAAGCATACCTAAGCATACCTAAGCCACAGTGGGATAATCACGAAAAGCATTCGATTTTCCGAATATAGAATAATAATCCAACCCTACCTATCTACCTACCTAGGCAATTGTACTTAAGCGTGAAAATTACCATATGAAGAATCGAGTGAATCTATCAACAATTGATTCTTTTTTCAAAAGTATTCGTCTCAACTATCTTCAGATTTGATCGAAACTAATCATTAGTGACCAAGTGTAATATTATTACGGATCTAGAATAGGATAAAACAAGGATCTGAAGTCAGCACATATCATATCATATACCTCTTGTCATCTTACTTAGTACTCGGGGTACCAGTACCATAGCGTTGGTTTTACTCTTCCAATCGAGAATCCAGAGGAAACAAAGTGGATAGCTGCAAGTAGTCTCTTTGTTGAATAAGTCTGGTGCGTAGATATTGTATGGTTTCTTTACGGTTTCTGCCCTTTTACTTCACTTCTTACTATTACTATTCTTTCGCTTTTCTTCCAGACTACCCGTTGAAGTGGGCTCCCTAAATCTATCTTTATAGTAGCCTTTAAACTCGGAAGCACTCCTCTGGCCATTCTCCCGACATTGACACACCATCATGGCTTTTCTAGCAGAAGCAAGTAAGGATGTTAGTATGTAAACCTTTTCTTTTTTCCGAAAAAAAGCCTTTGTTCCTACAGTGTACTTCACTGGCTTCAGATGCCTTTGGCTAATCAATTATGATGTAGATTGGGAAAAGCTCGAGTTCAAAATCAGACAAGGTAAGTTCGTTCCATGCGCTCAAGCATTAAATTCGGGGAACGAGCATTTAATTTTTTATTTGGTTTTAAGTCAATGGTCATATTGAGTCTCGATACAATGTGAGCGATGGGAGTTGGAGTGAAGCCGAGTTCGTACGCGATCCATACCTGAAAATCCATGGATTGGCACCAGCCTTGAATTATGGTATGATCCCTCATTTCAGATTAGTCTAGCTAATTCTAATTCTAATGCTATGACAGGCCAAGAATGCTATGAAGGACTTAAAGGTACAATACCGCATTCACTTGCCCTGTCAAGAGAACTGCCATCCTAATGTACATGCTTCTATCTAACATCTAACCCACAGCTTATCGTTCACCTTCGGGAAACATCAACATTTTCCGCCCTTCCTCCCACGCCGCTCGGCTCGCACACTCCGCCACATACGTTTCAATCCCCGCTCCCCCTTCCTCCCATTTCCTCCACTGCGTCGAGGCCGCCGTGTCACTGAACGCGGAATTTGTGCCCCCACACCACATCGATGCCTGCCTGTACATCCGACCCGTACTTTTCGGCTCCAGCGCACACCTGGGGCTCACACCACCCAACGAATACATCTTTTGCGTGTACGTCCAGCCCGTCGCCGCATACCATGGCTCGGATCCTTTAAATTGCTTGATCATGGAGGACTTTGATCGTGCCGCGCCAAAGGGGACCGGAGGCGCGAAGGTCGGGGGCAATTACGCGCCGGTCATCCGCTGGAGCGATCAGGCGAAGAAAGAAGGATTCGGCATCACGTTACATTTGGATAGTAAGACGGAAACTGATATTGAGGAGTTCTCCACCTCTGGGTTTGTCGGGGTTCGATCGGATGGAAATTTGGTGACATTAATTGTCCCAGATAGCAAAAATGTGGTTCAGAGTATTACGAGCGATAGCTGTTTGAGGATTGCAAAGTCCTTTGGTTGGGGTGTTGAGGTGAGAAAGGTGAGTTGCTTCGGGACTTCCTGAAATGGAAATGAAAATGACAAATGGTCATGGTTGTGGTGCTTGGACTGACTGAGATGAAACCCTGCCATAGATTAAATACTCTGAACTGGGAGGATTCACCGAAGTCCTTGCGGTTGGAACCGCAGCTTCCATTGTGCCTATTCGCTCCATTTCACGCAAGTCAACGAACGATAAATTCAGTTATTCAGAACTAGATAAGAATGAGGCGGGACCAGTGTTTGTGAAGCTGTTCACAACACTAAAAGATATTCAGCAAGGGAAAATGGAAGATAAATTTGGTTGGTTAGAGTCAATAAGCATGGTCAAGAACATTAAGCATCGAGATGATAAGGGTAACGAATAGTGTGAATGGTCAATCACTCCTGATATTTGCAAGAAAATAACAAATCTACAACACTTCGGAAGTCGCCGTCCGGCCGGACTGTAGATAGTATTTCTCCTTCAACTCGGGATAACCTGCTGCCGTCACAATGCCAATTTTTGATATTCATGGCAATGAGTGCTATGTTGTTTTAACACTTCTATACATTTGCCCATCTGATACGGTGCATTCATGGCTCCTGATTGACATATCAAGAATTCCACGGTGTGATATCGTTTGTTGGCTCTAAACTCTACCCTACGTGATA
Source organism: Bisporella sp. PMI_857 (assembly GCA_021307315.1). NCBI lineage: Eukaryota > Fungi > Ascomycota > Leotiomycetes > Helotiales > Helotiaceae > Bisporella > Bisporella sp. PMI_857. The sequence goes on from JAJSPD010000081.1 coordinate 52,407, forward strand.
TAAAGCGTCACGCCCCAATCAAAGGTGGCTAGTTCTAGGGATCCCGTCAATAGTCATAGTGATTTCGAGGACCGCTGTAGTGTTCAGGATTGGAGACGGATGTCATTGAATCAAAGGGGCACGAAAAACGAGAATACGGTATGGGGTAAATTCTGTGTTAGATATTGAATGCTTCTACCAAGGGGAGTCGTTGTAAAAATGTTCCAATTCTATGCTATGCTAGGCATGGAGAGCTTCGGTTTCGATTGACGTTGCACGCCAGTTTCTTCTTGATGCATAACCCTTTTCCAAAGTCAGTAGTATTCTTTTCAGAAAGGGAGCTGAGGAGCCTGGGTATCCCGCTTATTATATATGGGCAATTATCATTTGCTCTATGTCGCGGGAAAAAATATCCACATATTTTCCTATGCGCTTCCTCTGCCATATCACTTTCGTAACTCTCCCCCTGCTCTGCTCTAGGTTTAAAGACTCCGCTTGGATACGAGAGAAGCGCAAACAGGACGGCCACCGGACCTTTGACCCATTTATTCTAGCACCAATTACTCAGGGTTGTGATATGCATATTCTACAAGACCTGGCACTGCCTATGATGAATAGCTACCATGCTTACTTGCACAGAAAAGGTAATGACATAGACGAGTAATTGTACTTGTACGCGCATATACAGATAGGGTAATAACTAATAGTTAAGGATGAGCGATTGGGGCAATATGGGCAGTGAGGGTACAGCCTCGATATGCCATGTAAGATTAATTGAGATTGTACGAGACTTCTTGAGCAAATTAATTAGGTCCCGCGAGGTTCTTATAACGCTTCCCGGTACCTATGTACAGCAATAAAAGCTAATCTTACATCCTCTCCAAGCAAAAGTCTTTCTTGCAAAGCTCTCCAAGCTAGCTCAAGCAGTGAGTAGCGGTATGCCCGTCAGGATCTCCGGATATCAGTATCTCATAGCCTGCTACCTTAGGCCCATCCATACGGCTCGTGCAAATTTTGCCTGTCACTCTGCCTGCGGCTGTGACGTCTGCTGTGGTGGCGACGCGTCCGCTCGTGGGTACGCTCCGTCTTATAGCGGGGGAGTTCTTCTCCTCTAGCTTCATCTTCCGTTCGTTCATCCACCTGAAAATCTGGATCGATCTTTGTTCTGGTACGGCGGCCGCAGCACCACCACCTCCGGTAGCCCTTCTGGACAATCAATTTAGAAAATTCGCTTTCTGGTTCCGTTAGTGAGCGGCCTGGATGGATAATAGCGGTAATTCCGGTGGCTAGGATCATTGGTGTTGCCTCGAGGCCATAAAAGAAGCCTTCATGGCTAGGAATGTATCCCTCAACGCCGGAAGAAAATTCCACTAGGCGGTAGATAATACGAATCTGCGATTATTAGTCACTCCTGTCCAGACAACGGCAAGAGATCCAGAAGGGGATACATACAGAAATTAAGATAAGTACAGGATATACGGTATAGAGCTGGGGCCTCCAGGAAGTGGGTCGATGGAGTGCGTGATGGCGGGCTTCATAGTGAAATCGAATTGTGAGCAGTAAGAACGCAAATACCGAAATCTGTTGGAGGCCAATTCCCGCCATATCTAGAAGTGTAAGAACAATGGGTTGATCGGATTTATACACAAGCCAGGAGGGACACCTTACAGATATACTTTCCAGTGTTTACTTGTGATATTTCATCACTACTTAACATACCACCACCTGAGAGTTGTACCAGGAATGTCACAACATCAAGCCATACAAAGAACTTGGTCAATTTGCGCGCCTTGATATTCCAGACCGACTTGCTCGGCAGCCAGTAGTAGATCAGGCGGCCCATCACCATGTAGGCAAAAGCATTGACCCACAACGGCGCCAGAATCACTAAGATCTGCGAGAGAGTATTATACAGCTGATTTCGGGGATTATTAGCGCCCAAGACCCGGAAGACAAAGCTGGCCGTCTCCCAGGATGTGGCCATACAGATGACCCAGCAGAACTTTTTCCTATACATGACCGCTTGACCGCAGTGGGCGAGAGTGATGACGGAGAACAAAATCAAGCCGATGAGGGCGCCTGGCTTCGAAGGACAGAATATCCATTGGTTTTGCGGATCATCTGGAGCTGGTGGGTATTAGTCTGGATCAGAGGAAGGAGTAAATCTTGAGGAAGAACAAAACATACCAGGACATCTTGATTGGGTGGCCATCGTGGCTCCAAAGTCTTGCGAAAGATATTTCACAATACACGTAGTATTCGATATTCGAGCAGAGTGGGGAGTGGGGTTGTAGTGATTGCGATTGTGAAGCGCACTGATTTGGCAGAAGGCTCGTGCTTTCTCCCTTCCTGTTCAGTTTCCTTGCTGCCTGCTGGCTTTTGATGTTTTCAAGTTTGGTTTGGTTTGGGGTTTGGGGGCGGGATCTGGCGAATCTGAAGGTAAAGGAGACAAAGAGAGAGAATTAATGAATAATGGTGAAGGGAAAGCTGAACCTGGACCTGAATCAACAAATATATATATATCATAGATCAAACAAACACTCAATAGAATAGAAGAAAAAAGTGAAACTTGTCACGTCTCGTTACCAAGCAAGGTGCGTCGTAGTTAGCAGTCGTCGTCAGTGCCCACGCACGCACGCACACTGCTACTACTCATTGCTGAGGCTGAGAGGCCCCGAAACAGTCATTAGACTTCCCATTGTGCCGTCTGAATTTATCCTACAGCACATTATGAGTAGGCCAGTCAGCGCGCCTTTCTGATTGGTGGGTTCGCACAATCCTGGAATCAGACCCCTGATTGGCTGCTGCATTATACAATATATTGTGGCAGCAACCGCCATTGCGGGGGTAGAGGAAAGAGTGAAATGAGGGCAGTGAATCCTCCCAGTCAATTCTGAGTACAATGAATGTTTTTATAAAAATCTACTTTTAATTAATTATAGCTTACATCTATATACTTCGTTGTCGTCTTTTTTTTAAGCTGAGTAACATTTTCTCATGGTATTAATACACTGTGTGATATTATTATTCTTGTCACGGCACGCGCTGTACATCCACAGATATAGTGGGCAACGGTGGTATAATATATAAGAATCTAGGAGCTCGGAGGGAGCGGTTTCTATATACGTGTGAAGCTCTGGGAGCTCGGCTGCGTTAAGTCACGTGTTATTCAGGGACGGTACATGGCAATTTTGGCTATTACGGGCTTTTTTCTAATTTAATTTTCTAATGCGTTGTTTTAAAGGACATGTTTGTTGGTATTACCTTAAAGTCAGTTTTATGATTATGTAAAATACTCAAAAATGAAATGCTTAAGCACGTGAGGTTGAAAAGGACAATTTACGATATTTCCTAAATACATTTATTTATTGTTTTTGTTAACTATTTATGCACTACTATTTCGCTGCGCAAAGTTAATTAGTCTGTTTTTACTATTAGAACAAAACGTATTTTTGAGATTCAAGTCGGCTTCTTAAATCACTTGATACTCAGTGCCAGCCACAGCGCGCTCACGTGATTCTTTTTATTTTAGCTTTGAATTCAAAATTATTATTTCCTTTAAGAATACTCGCTTATAGCTTCTTTTCGAAAAAAAATTAAAATTTAAAAGGTATTTATAGAGCTGAAATGTAATTTGTGCATATACAGGGAAGTATACAGGGGAGTATATACAGGGAATACACAGGGAGGTGCACCGGGATGGATTGGCCCGATCGTACTCGCTAGAGATGCGACAAGGCTGTCTCATACAGGGACATACTGCACGTTGAGCTTACCGGGTATTTGGCAATAAATGCCATTACGAGGCTGTTGTAACACGTTCTCGTTGGCGTTGGCATTAATTAGTGCTCGGCAGCTTCGAAGCCGGATAAAGTTTGTACATACGTATGTTGGGCTTCATCTTCGTCCCCTCCTAGCATACTTTCGTAATATCTGCCATTATCCGGCTACCGAGTTCTAGACTTCTAGTTGACATTGGTGCTCCTCTATAGTCCCGAAGCCGGAACACGCACGAGCAAGCACACAATCCCCATTGCAAGCGCTTGTCAGCCGTAGTTAGTAAGCCGTGGTAAGCCAACTGGCCCCGCCGCCCCCCTGCCGTCCCCGAAGCCCTAAGCCCTAAGCCCATTGCTCGGGTCGTTAGACGACAACCTCCATTTTCGAACGCCAACACCCTTCGTAGGCTCTGGTGAATGGGTCCCTTCTTATCGCCGCATTTGTCTGTCTGTTAACCTGTTTACTATCAGTGAAAATGGCCTCTCTTCAGACTGCGACGGCCTTCAGAGAAATTCATAGCAAGCAGCATAACACGTCCCCCTCCCTCCCTCTCCGGCCTGCAACAATCCTCCGAGATATCCTCAGCAAGCAGCGTATGCCCTAACCCTTCTTCTCCTCCTCCTCTTCCTCTTCCCCCTGACGTGCCAGAGTATCCTCTTTGCTAACCGGGCGCTAACACTGCCGCCAATAGCAACGACGCCGGGTGAATACCATGCCAGGACGAGTCATCGCAAGACACGCACTGGTTGCCGAGTATGCAAGTTAGTTGGACAGACATTCATCACGTGATAGTTCAAGTTGTTAATTTAATGGTAACAGGATTCGCCGAATCAAATGCGACGAGACTAAACCAGCCTGCACGCGCTGTACCTCGACAGGGAGAAAGTGTGAAGGCTATCCAGCAGACTTGACGCCGCATCCGAGAGACAGTCGGTCACCACCACCTACACAAAGTCCTAATCTTGCCGATGCCACTCTCCCTTCCCTCTCAGTCTATCGCTTGTCGGCGGAATTCGCGGGTGACGATATTGAGAGACGCAGTTTCCATTATTTACGAGAGTGTGCAGCATACGATATATCGGGATATTTCGAAACCGAGTTCTGGGGCAGGCTGGTGTTGCAAATTGGTCACACAGAGCCTTCCGTGCGACATGCCTTGCTCGCCCTCGGTTCACTGTGCCAGGCACATGAATCGCAAGACCTCATTGATGATCACTATCAATTCCATCTGCAGTTTTCCTTACAGCACTCTAACAAAGCCATCAGACTAGCGGTCGACTATCTGTCAACCTTGCAGCCACAGCTGGATGTGATATTGACTTGCTGTCTGGTGTTCGCCTGGCTTGAAATTATGCGGAATGACTTTGATGCGGGCCTGTGTCATTTGAAGAGTGGCTTGAAGATCTTAGATGATTTCCGGCAACCTAACAAGTCACCTGCTTTAAGGTCTCAACATGTCGATGTCTCTCTAATATACTTGTTTTCTCGACTCAAAACCCAAGCAACCGTCTATCGCAAGCACATTTCCGAGTTTGTCCCTAAAGGTCACAAAGAAATTCGAAAGCCCATACCAGCTTCATTTTCAAGCATCGTACAGGCAAGGGACTCCTTACACACATTATTGGACACAGTCTTTCAATTTGTAAGACAGCTTGGAGATCCTAATATCCTTGAATCAACAACAAGCTCTCATCCATCGCTGGATCTCATTTCACTTAAAGCTACGTGCCGCTCATGTCTAGATAAATTTCAAGATTGGGAAACGTCAATCAAGAATAGTCCGGCTTCTATATTCCAATCACATAATGCTCAACAAACCGCGGCTATGTGTCTTCTTCATATGTATCACACAACATTAACCATTTTTCTTGAGACCCTCTTTACGCGCTCGCAGACGATTTACGATCAATATGATAGTTCTTTTAGTCGGGTTATTAGCCTTGCCCAGCAGCTGATCAATAATAACTCTCAAAACATGAGTCTCACTATACTTTTTGATATGGGAGTTATGCTTCCCTTATTCTACGTTGTTATGAAGTGCCGCAACCTGGCGTTACGACAGAAGGCGCTTTCGCTGCTAAAACTGGCGCCGTGTCGAGAAGGGATGTGGTATCGCCAAGACGTGATCGAGTATGCTGAGTGGAAGATTAGCACCGAGGAACGTGGCCGAGGACAGCTGTCGGAGGATGAGGCGTTACCCGAAGAGGCAAGGATTTGGAATGAACACATGAGAGAAGTGGTTATTGATGGGCGTCCAAGGGCTGTAGTTAGCTTTCAGCGGCGCAGCAAGGACTGTATTAAATATAGCGAAGATATCACTGATCTGAACATAAGAATGGCCCAGTTGATATAAAAATATCTTTACAACTAAACTAATTTTTTAAAACTATAATAGCTTGGTTTTAAAATGAATTCAAAAACTCTTTAACAAATATCAAGATAAGTTCATCGCTGCAAACCTAATAAATCAAGTGCAAAGTTAGTAACTCATTACTTGCCGCCCGTAAGAATATAAATAGCTCAATTCATTGTGCTAATGTTTATTTCGATCGTTCGTAGCGAATGATAATACTTCGCAGTGAACTTGAAACTTTAAGCATGAGAGAGACTTTACAGCGGATGGTTTTATGGTTAGTATCCTATTTTGTACTATATTGGAGTTCCCCGTATTAAACAGTATTATACGCTCCCCCACCCCCCCACCCCTTGTCCCTTGTTACCAAAATACTTTTTTTTTTCTAAAGCGCCATCAGATAATAATCCTTCCCGTATATAATACGCATTGACCTGAAATCTCGGGCCAATATTTTTTCCAAGGCGGCAAGATCGCCAAGTCAAACCGGGATTCACCTGCTATCTAACCTTCACTTCACATTCTATCTGGGGAAAAATTCAAAAATTTATGATCTACTGCCTGGATAAATTCAACCTTATGAGCACTGCCTCTTCCCAAAAGGACCACCAACAGATGGTGGAGACTTTTAAAGCTTGTTCATCAACTTTCTACATTTCTCAATCTCGCCATTGATGAGAGGCAAGCTCTTCTCTTCACCTAGAAGCAGCATGCCGTCCCTGACCATGTCGATATTGCGGTGGAACGCACAATGAGAACCGCGCTTGTGGAGGCTGCTGCCTCTACACTCATAACTGCGCAAGAGGATCTTTCGCCTGATCCTACGTATTGTACTGTACATCACTGCTATTCATCTTCTACACCAATTTATGACAAGAAAAACACCACTAACGGGAAAGCTCCGTCAGGTAGATGTCGACTGTCTTAAGGATATTCTCAACTCTTTTGTATTACCACAATGGATTGAGCTTTAGAACTGCAGATCTTGGTAAACCTACTCCAGTTGAGGAGTCTAACAAACAGTAGGTAGTGTTCTTTTTAATAGATTTGTGTAACTCTTCTATAAGTTCTGCTGATTATAAAGACCGGTAATATGGTCTATCTATTACGAAGTGTTAACATCCCGCGTAGTCATCTAAACGTATCAATGCGTTCTTCTTACAGTCATAGTTTACCTATGCCACCATTCTATCAATATGATACCGTTCGAACAGATGGGACTGTCAAATATTCATCGACTTATCGAAGAAACAAAAGAAGCAGCAGGCATTAGGAATTTGTTGCTCATACAGCCTGCTGCAGCATCTACATCAAGCGCAGGCTTTTTAGGTCTACAGCCGGTCTAGCTACATCGTGGAAAGCTTTGACCTATATCCATTAGTTATCGGGTGCAGTATTACTCACAACGGAGTGGAATCAAGTTCAGTATAGCGAGCAATTCTGGCTGGTGTCAAAGATCCAAACAATCATTCACTAATTTAAGAAAACACCGCATCCTCAACGAAGGAAAAAATGCGTCGTCCACTGAGTTTGGTAGATATCCGTAAAGCACATTCGTGCAAGCCAGCGCCCATCTTCTACATCTGACAAAAACAAAGAAGACTTTGTTTAAAGATGACGTTGTAGACTCACTTCAAATCCATCGCGAATGAGCGACCAGCAAACAGAATAATTGCTATACTAGACTTTAAGCTTCAATCCCCTACTAAAGGATTGGAGAGTCGTGACATAGCCGTAGCTTAGCATCTTCTAAGGGTGCCCATTCTTATATAAGAGGAATGAAAGTCACAGTGGTGGAGGCAGGGATGGTTAAGTTTGGGAAGATACGGGTAATAGCGGCAGCAATAGTATGAAAGGTAGGATTGAAAAAACAACAGGTGGTAGCCAGGGTGGATCGGTTAGTATATTGGAGGTAGCGTTGCTATTGGAATAGTAAAAATTATGAAGTTGATATTACTTCTAGCCAGTAAAGGTGACGAGGTAAGCGGCAGTAATGTTACTGGTGGTTGTGGAATTGGTCCGCGGTGCGCCTATTTCTGCATCGAGCCTCAGACTCCTGAGGTTTGAAAATGTCTTCGAGTTAGGAAGGCAAAGGTTCCCAAAGCCAGCCTGATGGCTGTGATTGGCAATGCCTCTATCCTTTGCTCCTCTGAAACTTGCGTGGACTACGAGCATCTTTAGAAAAGCTATTGTTCTAGTCGTTCTGTTGTAGTGATTATTTATTTGTTCTTCCGAATGCGGGCTCTTGTTCTTTCAATAAGCTCTCTTGAGACTCGCGACAGATTAGGGTCCGATTAAAGGTTTGAAAGGGGACCAGACGCCTTATTTTGGGGAATATTAAACTTCTAGACAGTAAGTGCCAAGCCATAAGACAAATGTCAAGAGACAACAGGGAAACGGGACACGTCGTTTGTGAATATCAATAGAATTCAGATCGGGGGTTTGGGCAGAGTGCTCTAAGTTTTCAGTCTCTTTATCTGGGTTGCAAGTCACTCCTTTCTCATTTCGAAGGCCACTTCCTCTTGATATATAGAAGTAACAAGGCCATCATAAACTAGCCTGTACCGATCTTTAAAATTGCTAGTTGCTTGTATATTACCCCTTTCATCGATACAGTTTTATACAACCTTATGATGGCATTATAGATATTATGATTGCCTTTTTATCGAAGAGGAAAATTTAAGTATGCTATTGAGAGACAGGACGACGAGTAAGTACGTATAGAGAGTTGTGAAGGGGAGTTACAGGGTAAGAAAAAATGATGCCTTGCTGCGCCTAGAATATTATGCGCATTCTAGGTAGAGAGCAGTCGTTGTGTAAAGGGTTTAATCGTTGTTGTAGACATATAAAAGAAGCCGTATTTCCCAAGGAGAGCCTTGACTGAAGGATATTGCACTTAGTATCAACCATCCTACTTTTTGACTGATTAAAGACTCTGAAGATCTCCCTCGACTCCCAAAAACAGGCCGACTATCCTTTGCACCAAAAGCTTTACACTTTGTAATTAATCACAATTTAATCAATCGATCGTTTTGGGTCCATACGCATTGGCTCGTTAAACTTGTCGCTGATATCGGAAATAAAAGTAACGAAGCCGTATTTGGAATTGTTTTTCTTCAAGATAGTAGCGTTGCTATCCTTATGATGCTTCAACCGAGTGACTCAAAAGACGAGATATAAGCTGTCATAACTAAACAACCAACAATACTAGCCGAGAACCTCAAATCTACCGAGATTTCTACGGGAATTTTGAATAGCAACTGTCAGTATCGCTACTACTACAACCAATGAACTCTCGAAGAGGCTAAGCCTAAAATCTTATCGATTGAGCTGAAAGCTTTACTCCTCTCCCGTTAAATAAAGCTATTCTTTCATATTATCTTCAATCCGCCATGTATCTTAGTCTCTGTAACTTGAATAAATTTATCGTAATATTTCTGTGAAAGAAAGTGCTAGATCAAAAGGAAATTGAAGCCAAATAAGGAAAGCACACTAGATTAAAGGCACAAGGAGAGAAAATAACTTTTCGGGTATCAATTATGGGAAGTATTTGAATGCAGACGCAGCAAAACTGGAAAGACATTAGAGGCTTGGGCACTTTATAGGAAGTACATGAAAAATCAACAATCGATTCATCTCTAAGCTAATTGCAAGGGTTCTGTACATACTACTACTCGCTGTGCAAGTTATATAGTGTAGTGATATAGTTGTTTTCATTTCAATTAGCCATTTCAAAATCACAATTGACTATTATAACATACTCTACATTAACTTGCGAAACTAGCTTCTCTATCTATGAACAAAGTAAGATTAGTTGCTAAGAGTTTCTTCCTCGCTTTTGCCCACGGAATTGTTTGGAACAATAATTAAATAATCAAATAATATCAATTGAACCAGCCCATTATACGGTATTTACTATTAAGATATTCTCTTCACAACGTTTCAAACACGCACGGGAACGAATGCCATAATATCTGTAGTCTCCCTTTCTTGAAGTAAGCGATGTAGGCACTCTATTTTGGAAGTCCAAACGATTATAACCTAATGTGTGGGGGACTAAAAAAATGCCAAAGAAACGGTGAAAGGATATTCTGCGTCTGTCCTTTATATGGCAGGCCTTGAGAGATCCAAGCAAGCAATTAAACCACTCAGGGGAGAGTGCCTACGCATTTAGCATGTGGCCGCACCACATGCCCACTTGTAGTGTGAAAAGTTCCGGATTCGCGAAGTAAGAAGCTTTGTATTCAAAGATAGGGAGGGGTAAGTACAGGGGCGTCTAGTATATAGAGGAGTGCATATCACTAGTTTATATTATCTGACTGTTCACACCACTCAGCCAAATCCTTTGGCTAACAACCTAGGAGGCTATTTATTCTCATCTTCTCATCACGCGTGTGCCTCATTGGGGAACCTGAGGTTCGAAATGATCAAGCATTATTGTAAATAGAGTATTATAGAAGAAAATAAGCCAATCTGAAGTTAAGATGCGATTAGCTCTGTCCCAAACTAATCCCCGTTTTCATTAATGTGAGAAAGGCGTAATATTCGGCCACAACTTCAGGTATGCGGAACGTTCCACCGCCCCTTGACGTAATAGATTGTTTTATGCCTTTGAATATGATCTTGTAGCGAGTTCCCATGGAGTATGGCGCACGTTCGAGCTTGTAAGAGGGTCAGATGCACTAGACTATTTTCACCCAGGTCAGAAATTCCGCTACTACGATAAGCGCGCTCTATGGCAACTTCATTATCAATTACCCTCCTCCACCTCTGTCTCTTCTGCTTCGTTACTCTCCTTTGTGGGAATGTGTACCATCTCTTCACTTTCTCTGGAGTCGAATTGATCATACAGATCCTTAAAGGCTGACTGCTGTGCAAGGAGAGCCTTTGGCGAATCACACTCCACAATTGACCCCTCTTGTAACACCACCACACGATCAAAATCCAAAATCGTGTTGAGGCGATGGGCAACTGCAATGATCGTGCGATTTGCAAACTCCTCCCGAATTAGCTGTTGCATCAGTCTATCGGTCTCACCATCAACACTGCTAGTTGCTTCATCCAAAACGATAACCTTGCTCTTACATAGCATCGCTCTTGCTAAACAAAACAGTTGTCTTTGCCCGTGACTCAACATGTCTACCTCAAAATCTACATCAAGTCCGCCCAGGATATCCCAAAGACCGACTTTTGTCAAAGCTTCAGTAACAACTTTATCGGTGGCAATGCAGAAAGGATCAGCATTCAACCGAACAGTTCCACTGAGGAAATAAGGCTCCTGCGGAATTGCGACCAATCCTGATCTAACTGCTTCTCGAGGGAGGGTTGAGATGTCGATGTCATCAACGAGGATGCATCCGTTATTGATCTCGATCATTCGAAAAAGTGCGAGAATTAATGAACTTTTACCACTATGAGATGAGAGTTAGCTTTGTGAGACCGTAGCAGAAAGCTTTGTTGCAAAAAAAAAAATACCTTCCAGATCGTCCGCAGATGCCAATTTTCTCCCCAGGATCGATACATAGATTGAGGTTGCTCAAAACATTTTGGTTGGTAGTCCTATTTATGTTAGTTCTTATAGGATTCGATCACTTTGAAGAGAAAATTAACTTGTAAGCCGCTGACACGTTTTGAAATTTAATCTGGCCATTTTTAGGCCAATCTTCCGGCGGAGGCGTAATCTCCCCTGGAAGATGCTCAACTTCGGTCGTCTCGTTAAAAGTCTTGATGCGTTTCACGGCTCCAAGGGCAGTTTCGAGAGCCGTCCACCTAGTCTCATTAGTATAAAGTGCACTACCCAACTGTACTCTCTCCTAGCCATGCTTGAGTGTGAAAGGTACACTTACACTATAATCAAATATTTCAAAGCATCCGAAAAAGCTATTATGTTAACCAGTGCAACTCCTGTGAGCCCCGGACTATTTGTGGTCCTGGTTACCACAGCAATAGTTACCACGACTACGGCCAAGCCACCAGAAACCAAGTCCAACACTAGCGTCAGCCATCTTTGTATCATATATAACAAATAAAACGGCCGTTGGGAGGTATCGAGTAACTCATCATTGAGCGTTTGGCTCTCTTGTTGCCAGCCAAAGGCCCTCAAAGTCGCAAGACCGCTTAAAGACTCGAGAAACTGGGAGCTGCGATCAAATTAGTATATTCTCTATGTATTTTACTCTATGAATCGAATAACCCAAGGCAGTGCTTACTATAAAGGGCTTTTAGCCTCGAGATCCATCAACCGTAATTGTCGTGATGTACGTAGATAGAATTGCTGGAGGAAAAATAAGACCAATAGGATGATCGGGTAGGATATCGCAACGTATTTGGAAGAATTTGCGATGAGTCCGGCTTGTACAATACATGCGAGTACCCCTATTTAGACGCGTTAACATATTGTCCTCAATACCCATAGCCATAGTTTCTCACCAACGGTCAGATCTAATAGATTGATAGGGAGTTCGGAATCTATAAGTCGCATATCTTGGCTCACCCTGGAGCAGATGTCAGTTAAAATCTGCAAATTGAGCACGCAATTGTTTTGCGCATACTTATTCGTAGTGACTCCTAGATCCGTGCCTGCGAAAAATGACATCGGAGCACTAGAATAACATAAGCAACAACACACTCATATTCAGGACAAGGTATATACTTCATAATAGTGTCCAGCAGTATCTTATGAAGCTTAATGCCAGATCTAGAAATCATCACGTCACATAAGAGCCTTGGTATGTTAGCACATTGTACTGTTGTAATATGGCGAGGCCATTTACCAACCAACTAGCGCTACTGTAATAAGTGCGCTTCCCTGAAAAGCCGCATAAACTCCTAAATAGTATCCGTTGTTTTGATTTGGGTGGTCGGCGTTGTATTCCGCCCACCAATTTAACCAAAGTGCTGATCAAAAATGTTAGTCAAGTTGTTACTAGCGGATCGCTGAATATACGAACTAGGAAAAGTAGCTAAGAAGGCATAAGCTGCATCGCCGAGGAAGAAGGCGAGCATGGCGGGCCATCCTATGGTCCGGAAATAATACACATAGACCGAGAAGTCCCCATAGGCCGCCTGATCGCTGCCGTCAATAGCTAGATCTTGCAAAGTCTGTTCCGCCTTTGGAGCAGCTGGATTCGTTAGTTCCTTCTCAGGCTTTGATTCGAAGTTGTATATGTATCCGACTTTTTGATTGATATCATCAAAAGGACCTTGCGCCGTGATCATTCCGTCGGTGCCGAGTGAAATAATATGATCGGCGTGGGGCAGAAGGCTTAGAGCATGTGTCGCCAAGACGACTGTAGTTTCTTGAGTTCGCAGGAGACCATCTGCGCCAAATACCCTGCTGAACAGAAGTTGTTGTGTACCGGCGTCCAAGCTACTAAAAATGTCGTCGAAAATTGCGATATTCTTCCTTGCATACACAGCTCGTGCAATTGCCACCCTTTGTTTTTGTCCTCCGCTCAATGAAATGCCTTTGCTGCCAACCATTGTCTTATCGCCTAGAGGGAGGACGTCGAAGTCATTTCTAAGAACACAGGCGTGAACAACGGATTCGTACCATACGGCATCAAAGTCAGAGAATCCGACAATGTTTTCTTTTATTGAGGCATTGATCAACCATGGCGTCTGATCGCAAAAGGCCACACTTGTCGACGATAGACGGACTGAACCGTCTAAGAAGAGTGTCTCGCCGAGTAAACCTTTCAACAGAGTTGATTTGCCGCAGCCTACTGGTCCTATTATCATTGTCGTTTTAGAATTTGGAATACTGAGGCTGATATTATTTAAAACCTGTTTGCCCTCTAAAGTCCATCCGAAGGTGCAGTCATTTACTTTGATTTTGCTCAAGTTATCAGTATTGAAATCGAAGGACGTGTCGGGAGTAAGCGTCCGTGCTGAAGGAACTGACATTTCTGACTTCTCCTTTTTAACTATCGCTAACCTTCGTCGGTCGACCCTCGGTTCAGAAAGAAGAAATGTCTGTATACGGCCAATGCAGCTCAGAGCGCCGATTAGCTGAGGAACAGACTGTAATATTTGCACCATCGGGGTAGTAAGGATGAGGATCAATGATAGAGACGTAAACATAAGACTCGAATCCAGTGTAGCACCATCGGCGCCGCTCCTCGCTATAAATATCCCGAAAGCTATAACTGGCGCTAGCAGTTGAGGCGAGAAGCCTAGAACAAGGGCATAGACCAAGACATGTCGAAACTTCGTTCCTGCTTCCATTTCATCTACGCGCAATTTCTGGACCAGAGCCGAAAGCCTGGATGTTAAGCCTGTCATTTTAACACCACTCATTGATGAAAGCATGGTGGCGGTAATACCTTACAATGTCAGCTAACTGCTACACAACTTTGAACCATAAGTACTCACCAACTCTCTTCTCCAGACCTTCCATCCATAGTGCTTGACGTGGCCCAGCAACGGTCCCTACAATGCCCATCAAAACTGTCGAAGCTTTTGTAGAAAATATTAGCTGGTGCTTTAATTGCTACTCTTTTGATGATAAATACCTAGTGAGATTGCAACCGGGGCAACACAAGCTACACCAATTTCCCTTGAAAGCAACCATGTAGCGACCGCAATTTGAAGTGTATTTGCCCATAGTTCATGGATATACTTCATTCCATCCACTATTTGCTGCATATCTGTGCTCATCAATGATACGGCTTGTAAGTTGTCCAGCGCCGTAATGCTAATTTCCATGGTTTTCTCGTAGATTACTGAAACTAAGATGCCTCGCATCATGGTAAGTGATCGATATACGCGGTGCCAATAAAATCCAGTGGAAAGCTATGTAATAGGTTAGAAGTGTTCTATACATGTGGGCTGAAACTGACCGCCATACCAAGGTAGACAAGTCCATATGCCAAGATCAGACCTTGGCCATAACTTGAGCTGTTTTTGTTTTCTGGTTCTTGCAAGTAGGAGACAAATCGGTTTAAAAGAAGAGGTTGAATAAGAGTGAAAGCAACTAGACACAGACGGCTTGGTGCAGGGGCTAGAAGTTGCCATTTTAGAGAGTTGCAAAGGGTTAGGAAAAGTTTCGGGTTCTGTTGATGGCGAGCTTTATATCACGCTACATTAGCATAGTTGGCATTTGGTATGTAGTTGAATTATTTACCTAGATCCCAATCTTTGCGAAAGTTGACTTTCAGGCGGGAAGCATATAATTCTTGGTTAAGGGGGTAAAGATCGTCCATAAAAATGAACCTTTTGAAGCCGGTGACAATGAGCTGATTCAACCATATGAATAGACTCTGATTCAGTATGCCGCTTGTTTCCTCAGGACTCAGTTCTCGGTCTTTTCCCTTCAAAAATCGTCTCTTTTCAATAGCCTCAAGGAAGAGAATGACGACTTTTAACGCCAGCACTACGGTAAAAACCGCTTGAATCGTGGAGTCCTTATTCATCAGCCATAGCGTTCGGGCGCGGACCGCATCAAAAAATATAGAGAAGAAAAGGTAGACATTTAGCAGAGGGGATGGTCGTATGGATTTTGCGTGTTCACTATAGGATAGCAGACCGAAAATTACGGTGTCTGCCGTTAAAAGCGCTGCGGACGCAATTGTGGCTCGCGTTCGTTCTGCCGAATGAAGGCACCATAAAACCAACAGTGTGGTCTGGGGAATAGCGAGAGCAACAATAGCTAACTAAGAAGGAAGAGAATCCTTAATTAGCCATGGTTGTTATGGAGAAATAGGAATGTGTGGGGCGGGAAGGGGAGGGAGGGGAAAGGGAAGGAGAGAGGGTTGAAAAACTAACCAGTTTGATAATTCGAAGAGACTGACCTCCCACTGTGCTTCTCCTTCGATACAGTGTAATAAGCCGAATTGGGGCTAATAGAAGTAATAGTGCCGAAGGGATTATTGATAAAAAGCTGTCTTCAAAAAGCGCCGTGAAATCAAATGCCCGACGACATTCTGCGACGAGCGGGCCAAAAACATTGTCCGCGGACGCTGGACAATCCATTGTTACCGAGAAATTCCTTTTACGAGACCTCTGTTGCTCAGGAAAAGCACCCAACGAGTGGAGGTCGATAACCAAGAAGAAAAAAAATCCAAGCGCAAAGGATATGGCGAAGAAGATACCAACAAGGACAGTAGGCCAGTGTTGTCTCGAAGCGTTCAGCTGGCTGGGCCAGCAGGCAAATCACCCACCAGATTGCACACACGGAATCATCTACTCTTGGGATTCCATCCACCAGGCTTCTTGCTCTCGACAGTAATGAGTCAGTAATTGGTCCTGGCTCAGGGGAAGCTGAGACGACGTATAGTAGAGCAGGCTTGCAATGACCCGGTTACTGGGTAAGGGTACGCATACAGTAAGAAGGTAATTACTTGCGGAACTGGGAAGCATAAGCAGAATTAATGTAAGAATTATGACTGTACAACGAGGGGTACACTGAAGCGAAAAGGTTACGGGAGCATCAGCTTAGTACCGCCTTGACAGATAGGGCTGGGGGTGATTACAGGGTTACTACAGGGCTAGTACAGGGCTATTATAGGGTTATTGCGGGGTTCCGAGCCGCCCTCCCGCCCTGCAGACTCAGCACTGTAGCAATCCGCTACAAGACACCAGAGACAAGGGCTGACTGTGCGCTCAGTTGTACAGCATATCTCATGAATGTGGATATGAGCTGGCCATTTAACTCGGACTTGAAATCAAAACTATTGGGCATGGCATGCTCGAAAACTGTGCGAAATAGAGGCCTTTCCCCCGTCTGCATCGCTCAATGATTTAGTCTCATCGGCTGAGCGTATCCAACGCACTCTACTGTAAGGGCGACCAACTCCCATCCCCTCCCTCCCCTTTGTTGTATTTGGCGCTGATCACGTGATGATCACTCAGTCTTCAGACAATTCCACCTCTCAAATAACAAAAATGGTGGCATCTTTTAGATCTAGACACAGCGTCCTCACGCCCCTCTCAAATGCCTCACTGGCAGATTCACCCCCTGATTCATCCCACGAGGACGAGGAGAAGCTCATTCCTACCTTGCTTCTCACCCTACGGTTAAAGGACTCGGGTATTTCTTTTCCAATTCCCGAAGACCTCTATCATTTGGCATCAGGGACCAGGGATCAATTTCTACCACACGTCAACAACAACCCTGCCGCTGCCCTTGATTCACTGTTACCTCAAGAGTCGTTACTAGAGCTTATCACGGACTTTCTTGACTTCAATACAAAACTCATACCGGCTTGGGCAGGTGCAGAGAGGACGTCCCGCCAGAGGCTTCTCAGAGCCCTCCTGGATCATCTGGAGAGAGATTTCCTTATAGATGGCATCCACGCTATTGCGGCGAGATCTTCCGACAACCCCGAGCGACTTGCTAGAATTATCCGATCGTACTATTCTGCATGCAATGCATCATGTCGCCCCATGTCCCAGTGCGGCTCTGCGCTGCTAGATTCCGTTTCGTGTGGTAACACAAAGTTATACGCCGTCCTCGGCGGGCAAGGAATCACCACTGGTTACGTGGAAGAGCTGCGCGAAATCTATACCATATATAAGAGTTACTTGGCAGATTATATCGAGACGCTGGGAGAGGTCTTGAATTCCCTTGCATGCCATCCAGATGTGTACCAATTTTACCCAGACGGGTTGGATATCACCAAATGGCTGCAACACCCGGAAACAACACCAGACGTAGGCTACCTTGCTGCATCCCGAGTCAGCTTCCCCATTATTGGCATCCTCCAGCTCGCGCACTATATGGTTAGCTTAAAGGTTTTGGGCCAAAATCCCTCAACTTTCCTTTCTAGTTTGAGTGGCATAGCAGGTCATTCTCAGGGGGTGGTAGTCGCTACAGCAATTGCTGGTTCTGACTCATGGCCATCTTTCATCAACCTAAGTCGCATAGCAGTCGAGATACTATTTTCGATTGGTGTTGTCGGTCAGCAGGTCTGTCCTGAAACACCGCCAGATCCAAAGATAATCTCGGATTCTATCTCCAATGATGAAGGCATCCCGTCCCCTATGCTCAGCATTCGGGGAATCTCCGAAGCTCAAATCCAGGAGCACATAGATGCGTCAAATAAATATCTACCCGAAGATAGAAAGATTTATATTGCTCTGACAAACGGGCCTCGTTCTTTCATTGTTGCTGGACCTGCAACATCCTTATGTGGACTCAACGCACGCTTAAGGCAGTTTAAGGTGTCCCCAGAAGTTGACCAAACTCGAATACCATTCAAGTACCGAAAGCTGTCTTTCACGAACCACTTTCTCCCCATAAGTGTGCCTTTCCATACCAAATACCTAGCACCCGCACTTCCGATCCTGAGAAGGCGTCTTAGCCATATATTCCTACCTAGTAATAGTCTGCATATTCCGATATACGACACGAACACTGGCGAAGACCTTAGTGCTTTGAATGATGAGAATATACTTCATAGGTTAGTATATATGGTCACAGTCGCCCCTGTTTACTGGCTTAAAGCTTCAACCTTTGAATTAGCGACCCATATCCTTGACTTTGGTCCTGGAGGCAGTTCCGGTATTGGCATAGTTACTAGCCACAACAAGCAAGGGACCGGTGTTCGTGTTATCATGGCAGGCGCTTTGGTTGGCACATCCTCTGAAGTAGGCTATAATTCCGAACTTTTCAGTAGGAACAAAGATTCTATTATGCAAGGTAAAAGTTGGACGAGAAGTTTTTGTCCCAGGTTGATTCGGACGGCCGATGGCCAAATCCACATTGATACGAGGCTCAGCAAACTCTTACACATGCCGCCCATAATGGTTGCTGGTATGACACCAACTACTGCATCCTGGAAATTTGTTTCAGCTACAATAAATGCTGGATATCATATTGAGTTAGCTGGTGGAGGTTACCGTGACGAAGCCACTATGACAGTAGCATTGAAGAACATTGTGAGGTCGATTCCACCTGGACGAGGGGTTACTATCAATACTATATATGTCGACGCTCGTGCAATAGCATGGCAGATTCCACTTTTGGAAAAGCTCTGTGCTAAAGGAGTGCCCATTGATGGTCTGACCATTGGCGCTGGAGTGCCATCAATCGAGATTGCCCAAAGATACATAAACGACCTCGGATTGAAGCATATCGCCTTCAAACCTAGCTCGATTACAACAATCAAGCTTGTAATTGATATTGCTAAAGCAAATCCAGCCTTTCCCATCATTTTACAGTGGACTGGCGGTCGAGCCGGCGGCCATCACTCTTTTGAGGACTTTCACACGCCGATCCTAGAAATGTATTGCCGGATTCGAGATTGCGAAAATATCATTCTTGTCGCTGGTAGTGGCTTTGGCTCTGCTGAGGATGTATATCCATACTTGACTGGGGCGTGGTCTAGAATTTACAGCTATCCCGCAATGCCCTTTGATGGTGTTCTACTTGGGAGCCGCATGATGACGGCAAAAGAAGCCTCCACGAGTCTCGAAGCCAAGAAGAAGATCGTCGAGGCAAAAGGGCTTGATGATAGCCAATGGGAGAAAACATATAAAGGTGCAGCAGGAGGGATCATAACGGTCATCTCAGAGATGGGAGAACCGATCCACGTTCTAGCAACTCGCGGCATGAGGCTCTGGGCAGAAATGGATGGCATTTTGAAGATGGGAAAGGATCAGAAACTTGCTGAGCTAGAAAGGAAAAGCAGCTATATCATCAAAAAGCTCAACGAAGATTTCCAAAAAGTTTGGTTTGGCAAGAATACGGCAGGTGAAGCCGTGCTACTGAAGGAGATGACTTATCACGAGGTTCTTCTCCGAATGGTTGAGCTGATGTATATCAGCGCCAGGGGTGTATGGATCGACAGATCATTACAGATCCTTACGGGCGACTTCATTCGTCGGGTTGAGGAAAGGTTCGCAGAAAACACCAACAGTAGATTCATTCTTTCAGATTATGCCGACCTCGATACTCCCCAAGTAGTTCTTGATACTCTTGAGAAATGCTACCCCGATATCTTAGACCATATTATTACGCCTTTAGATGTTCAATTCTTCCTGTCGCTTTGTTTGCGCCCAGGCAAGAAACCAGTTCCTTTCATTCCGGTCCTCGATGAGAATTTTGAATATTATTTCAAGAAAGATTCTCTATGGCAGTCAGAGAACCTTTGGGCTGTTATTGGTAATGATGTAGGTCGTACGCAGATCTTGCAAGGACCGGTAGCAGCTAAATACACGAAAGCATTTGACGAACCTGTCCAGGATATCCTCGACTGCATTAAGAATGATCTGGTTTCTTTATTGCTCAAAGATGCTTACAGTGGAGAGATCAGGAAAGTTTTGGTTCAGGGGCCTTTATTGGGAAGGAAGCCAGAAGCTCATTGGTCTGACTCTGACTCTGAGGATAATATATCTATCATCGAATCCCCAGAGTCAGTCATATACGAAATTGCTTCAGCACGTGATGATTTACCCTCGCCAAGCTCATGGTTTAGAATGCTCGCAGGCGATGAATATTCATGGCGTTACGCGGTATTCACTTCAGAAACAATCATTTCTGGCACAAAGCGGTTGCAAAATCCTATTCGAAAAATCTGCACACCTTCTAGCAACCTTCGTGTGATTGTTGCAAACCATGGCGAGCCATCAAAGATGATTATTACTATCCAAATAGCATCAGATTCGGAGGAGGCTAGTACTATTGTGAAGATTAGGTTGCAGGGAGAACAGAACATAGTTGTTGATTGCATATTCAGTCTAACGCCCACTCACATACCGTCAACCCTGCGCTTAGCGTTCTCATACCACCCAGATGCTGTGTACGGGCCGATAAGGGAGATTTCAGATGGTTTTCTTGACGAGATTTCAGAATTCTACAGAAGTATTTGGTTTGGCGACGAGCAACTCGACTTTGATGCGCAACTTACGCAAGATTTCTCGGGAGGAACTATGACCATTACTCGGGAGGCCATTTGCTCATTTCTCCAAGCCACCGGCAGTAGTTGCGAGACATACCTTAGCCGCCCTAATCAGGAACTGTCTGCGCCGTTGGATTTTGGCATTGTTATCGCTTGGAAAGCTCTCCTAAAGCCAATATTCCTGAGGCAAATCGGTGGCAATATTCTCAAGCTTGTACACCTCTCCAACAAGTTCAAGCGCATGGATGGAGCATGCACTTTGAGAGCTGGCGACAAAGTAGCGACTTGTTCCCGCATCACAGCGGTTCTCATCCAGGATGCTGGCAAAGTGGTTGAGGTACTTGCAGTAATTACCAAGGATGGGATTCCGGTGATGGAGGTTGTTTCACAATTCTTATATCGTGGAAATTATACGGACTTCGAAACAACCTTTGAAAGGAAAGTTGAAGTTCCGATGCAAATCCGTTTGAGTTCACGAATGGACGTGGAGATTCTCAATTCAAAACCTTGGTTTCAATTAACCAACCCGAACTACGTGCTATTAGAAAAGACCTTCGTTTTCCATCTTGAAACTATGACGCGATTTAGGACCGCCGATACTTCTGGCACCGCCTTGGTGATTGGCACTGTTTTCGAAAAACAAGCTAGGGATGGTGAATGCCCAGTGGCCTCAATCAACTTTACTACAGAACTATCCTCAAGCAATCCGATTTTGCGTTATCTCAATACACATGGAAGCGAAGTTGAGAGTCCAATTTTGCTCGAAACGGCAATACCAATTCATGGTACTAGTGGGATTCCACTAAAAGGACCGAAATCTAGCGCTGCTTATGCAAAGGCCTCTGGAGACGTCAATCCTATACATGTGTCGAGCGTCTTTGCATTGCTGGCACGCTTACCGGGTACGATAGTTCATGGCATGCATACAAGCTCTGCCATTGGATCACTACTTGATGTCTGGGCTGCCAAAGGGCGCTTAGGCGCAGTACGCCGTCTTGAAGCTTCTTTTGTTGGCATGGTTTTTCCTGATGATCCGATAGAAGTCGAGTTTTGGCATACAGCTATGATAAAAGGCCGCAAAATAATAAAGATAATAGCCAAGAAGACAAACAGTGGCGAGGTGGTGTTAAAAGGCGAAGCTGAGGTGGAGCAGCAGAGAGCTGCCTACCTGTTCACCGGTCAGGGCTCACAGGAACAGAACATGGGTATGGACCTTTATGCAAGTAGCCCAATTGCTCGGTCTGTTTGGGATCGTGCCGACAATTTTTATTTAAATCGTTATGGTTCGTTCTCTGCCCCGTTGACGATGCACAATTCTAAAGTCTTCTCTAGGTTTTGAAATCACAAAGATCGTCAGAGACAATCCAAAGGAACTGACCGTTCATTTTGGAGGCGTTAATGGCAGACGTATTCGGCAGAATTATATCTCATTGACTATGCAAACTATTGGTGATCATGGTCAGCTGAAGTTAGAGAAAATCTTCAAGGACATCAACGAGGACACAGAGTCCTACACTTTCCGCTCTCCAAAGGGCCTTCTCTTTGCAACTCAGTTTACACAAGCGGCTATAACCCTGGTGGAACTTGCAAGATATAAGGATATGGAAGCACGAGGCCTTATTGCGGAGAATTGCAATTTTGCGGGGCACTCCCTTGGAGAGTTTCCAGCCCTGGCAGCTTTCGCGCAAATCATGTCGATTGAGCAGTTAGTGGCCATCTGTTTTTACCGTGGCATGGCAATGCAAGTTACCGTCAAGCGCGACGAGCAAGGTGCTTCAGGCTACTCTATGTGTGCTGTGAACCCGAGTAGAATTTCAAAGCTTTTCGACGAAGGGATGCTACGCTTCATCACCAAGACCATTGCAAAAGAGACTGGGTGGCTTCTGGAGATTGTGAATTTCAATATCTCAAACAGACAATATGTTTGTGCAGGAGAGCTCATAGCACTTGATTGTCTTACAAAAATACTTCATCACATCTCAACCCAGAAGCTAAATGTCGAATGGATTAATCGACCTGGAAGTGGGACGGATGATGAGACCATGTTCTTTTCAACTCTTCGTTCCATTGCACAAAGAGCCCAGTCAAGAACAACGGTCATCGAACTCAAGCGTGGGACGGGAATTACACCGCTGGAAGGTATTGACGTGCCATTTCACTCGACCTTCCTCCGTCCAGGCGTTGTTGCATTCCGTGAATTCCTGGCATCAGAAATTGATCGGTCAAATATTGATGTGAAGAAGCTTGTTAACAAGTGGATACCAAATCTTACAGGGAAGCCATTCAGGAATGATATAAAGTATTTCGAAGATGTCTATAATTTCACAGGGTCTGTTGCTATTAGAAAAATATTAGAGGAATGGAATAACCGGTAGCAGCGGTAAAGTAAGATACCACTTATTAAGAGCCATCTGATCCAGTCCCCTATAGACAAGCAAATCTGCAGCCCATTGCAGGAAGTCATCACTCGAAGCTGCCTCTGCTAACATAAGAACGACGCGAAGCTAAGAGATTTAAACTTTCGGCTAGTGCTTACAGTTTAAGCCGGCTTTAAAACAGCGTGTAACTAGTTGCCACTTAAGCTTAACATACGGTGCTACGGCAATCATTACCCCAGACGCAAACAGTATAGCCGGTACTATAAATACTAAGCTCTTCCCGCCGCTTATCGGCAAAATCACAACGAGCAAAATCTTTTTTGTAACAGCTTATTGTATAGCTTCTTTTTCCTGTAGTGTACAAAACTAAGCATAGTTATCTCGCAGCACGCTTTAGAGAGCTTTTAAGATAGCGCGGCCATTCCTTACTTCTAAGGCTAGCTGCTTAAAATGTAAAACTTAAGGCAGTGTTAAAAGGTTACCTCTTCGGCGCCCTGTCACTTCGAAAGTAGCAGTAATAGTAGCTGGTTAATCAGCTTCAAAACCCAGGCCCACAACTTGCCAAGTGCCAGACCGAACAGAATAAAGTTTATGACAAACTACCCATCGATTAAAGTCTGACACTAAGGCACCCTTTGAACAGAGCTCCGATGGGTTAAGTCGTACGCCATCATCGAACAACAAAAGGGGATTGGGATTCGTTTTGTGCGTGTATGAGTGCTACTAGGCTTATCTTGATCACGGCAGATATTGTGGACTCTACCCTTCCCATCACTCCAGTTGAGAAAAGGGAGATATTCAATGTAAGTGCGGCGAGAAGGCTGATTTTGGAACTCTACGAAAACAAGTGCTTTTGATACAAAAAGTGGGTCACGTGGCTCTTTATCACGACTTGCTTGGAGAATTAGGCTATAACATGGATGCGAAATGCAGACGCTAGGGGCTAGGCATCAAACCCGAAAATTTGCAAGGTCCATAGAGGTGCATGAGTGAGCATGCCGAGTTAGGCATAAGTAGTCTCAAGTCGCACGGAGAAGAAAAAAGGGGGGTGGGAGAGAACTTGGTTCAGTTGTCGGGCTTCGAGCTTCAGACAAAGAATGTACACGAGAAAGCTACGGGAAAATGAGGGGTTTGTTGTTTTCTTTGACTGGGCCAGTAGACGTAACCCTATCTCCGTCTGCATATCTCCGATGGATATCTCAAATGGAAGTTATATATGAGCAGAGAAACCCGAGTATGTCTAAACCTCATTCTCAGCATCTCGCCAGCTATCCTGAAAGAGTTTTATACACATTGGAGATTAGATTGAAACGGCAGCAATGGCTCAGTCACAGTTTGAAAATAGGCTTTTTATCAACAACGAGGTACGAGGCCATCGAAATTCAGCGAAGAGATTGGAAAGGCCTTACTGACGCGTTGGTAGTTTGTCGACGCCAAATCCAAGTCCACATTTCCTGTGTTCAATCCTGCAACAGAAGTATTGGTAACGGAGGTAGCCCAAGCGGGTGAGTTAGACGTTAACGATGCTGTGGACGCTGCCACAAAGGCCTTCACTACGTGGAAAGAGGTACCGGTCACGCAGCGTGCACCTCTTTTTGCAAAACTGGCCGAACTCATTCGGAGAGATGCAGATGAATTGTGGACCCTGGAGCAGGTCGCTATGGGCAGGTGGGTCACGTTACAAATATCCGAGATGATATTCGATTTTGACAGTCGCAGGACTTACAGCTTTTCCCGATTTGAAATCATGGGAACAGCAGGGTTGTTCGATATGTATGCCTCCGCTGGGATGTACGTGCAGGGAAAGTCTAGCCTGAATACTCCGGGAATGGTCGCTCTCACGCTTAAGCAACCTTTTGGCGTCGTGGCTGCAATAATCCCCTGGAATGTCTCCCTCATCATGTTCGCATTGAAGGTTGCTCCAGCCATTGCCGCAGGCAACTGCATTGTCATCAAGTCTAGCGAGAAGTCACCTTTAGGGGTCAGTGCCCCCCCCCCCCCCCCCATATCTTCCCTCGCCTGGTGCTGCTAAGCTGACATTTGTATGTCCAAAGTGCCTCAAACTAGGCGAGCTCATCAAAGAGGCTGGTTTCCCGCCCGGCGTTGTCAATATTGTCTCCGGATTCGGCCATATCACCGGAAAGTTAATGGCTGAGCACATGAATATCCGCAAAATTGCCTTCACCGGCTCAGTAGCCACGGGTAAGAAGGTCATGCAGATGGCTGCTGGTTCGAATTTGAAGAATGTTACTCTTGAGCTAGGCGGCAAGTCCCCTGCCATTATCTTCGCCGATGCAGACTTGGAAAGAGCAGTCCATGCGTAAGTCGGTCCTCCCTGAAAGCTAGCAGATTCATTTTCTGCGTGGGATTTGTGTTGACGGCGAGGGGTAGAGTTGAGTTCTCCATTCATCATAATAGTGGGCAACATTGCCAAGCCAATAGCAGAGTGTTCGTTGAGGAGAGTGTGATGGATAAATTTATTGAAAGGTTTAGTGCCTTAATGCGAAGCAGAAAGGTTGGAGACCCAGCTGAGAAAGATACGTTCCATGGTCCCCAGTGTGACAAAGGTCAACGAGATCGGATCGTTTCGCTGCTTGAGAGCGGCAAGAAGAGCGGTGAGCTTGTAATGGGGGGAGTATCTACTACAGTCAATGGCAAGGTGAGTAAGGCCTTAGGATCTCTCGTGCGGAGAAGTGTTTGGTATCACAGGTTGTTAACCCTTCAATAACAACAGGGCTACTATATAGAACCTACTATCTTCAAGAATGTGCCTGATGGCGCTGCCATATCGAGAGAAGAGGTCTTTGGCCCTGTGGTGGTCGTGAACTCGTTCAAAACGGAGGATGAAGCGTTGGCAAGAGCGAATGATACAGAATATGGCCTATTTGGTAAGTAATCAAGCTTATGTCCTGGCTGGTGGATGTACCTCCCAGACCAATGCAGGACTGACAAATCTGGCAATAACTAGGATCGATATACACAAAGGATGTCGAACGGGCGATCAGATTCGCGAAGGATATGGAAGCGGGAGCAATTGGTGTCAACTGCTCGGCGCCGACGCAAGGCTTGGACATGCCCGTCGGTGGCTGGAAGCAGTCAGGCATAGGAAGGGAGAATCACACTTACTCCATGGAAAACTTTTTGGAGATCAAGACAATATATCTTCCATATACCAGCGTGCAAGGGCACTAAGTGTGATCACGTTCTAGTCCAACAGTTTTTATATAGAATGCTGCTCGCGGATCTGCAAAGCCATGACGCCCGTCTACTGCACCGTTGTGTTGGGGAGTGATACACGTCCTCCCCCCCCTTACTATACGTCCTCCCCCCCCCCTTGTCTTTTGTCAACTTCCAACTTCAACTTCAACTTTTTTGTTAAAAAAATATACTAATATGGGGGGTCAGACACCCCCCAAACCCCCCGAAACTAACCCTAACCATTGACTTTATTTACTTAGCAGTTGAAATTATGCCTTTTATTAAAAAAAAATCACATGATACTTTGCAAAATCACGAGAAAACTGGAGAAAAAGACAAGGGGGGGGGAGGACGTGTATCACTCTCCGGACTTAAAACAACTTGACTTGCGCAATTAAATTGGAGCTACACAGACTGCGGCCGCCGGAACGCATTCCTCTTCTGTCCTATATCAGGTAACGTTTGTACTTCCTCCCCCCGGATTGCACCCTCCCGGTCGATATTACTTGATCGATAGACATCAGCCGTCCAAGTCAGCTCTTCCAGCCCACAGTCCCGCGCGTTCGAGCGATGGTCAATCGAGGCAAGCCTTCGAGAGATTGCCTGCCCTGCAGGAAGAGGAAACTCCGAGTATGTTAGATAAGTCGAATTATGGAACACGCAACTGTCAGAAAACTGACCTTGAAGCAGTGCGACCTGCAGAATAACGGCTGCAGCCAGTGCCAAAGAGCGAGGCTAATCTGTCATGGATACCGTGATCCTAATGAGCTAACCGTCCGCGATGAGACTTATTCCACGAGGCAGAAGGCGTTAGCCCGGACCACCTTAACTAATCCTGCCGACCTTACGTCGTTGCAACTTGGTTGGGATGTACAGGCTCGACACACTTTCTTCGCCACCTATATCTTCGGACTCTCGTCGAGTTACGATGTTCTCGCTCCTCTCTATGAGCAGGCTCCTGAATCGGGTTCTCTGTCTGCAAGCGTTGATGCAGTCAGCATGGCATTTATGTCTTTCCAATTCGACACTCAGAGCCTAACTCATCTAGCAAGCGAGAGATATGTAGTTGCTATTCAGAGAGTCGGTCGAGCCCTGCGCAGTCCGCAAACCTCCACGACCGACGAGACTCTCCAGTCAATTCTGCTCCTTGATCTCTACGAGAAGATCGTCAACCGGAATCCTGGGAGCTCAACATCCTGGATGAGTCATCTCCGAGGGGCAATGTCGTTGATCAAGGCCCGTGGGAAAAGAAATTTTTCTAGTTATACCGGCCATCGACTGGCCACTCGTCTGGCTGTGACGCTGATAATTAGTTGCGGCGTGGCTAGTGTGCGAGTTCCGGACGCAGTGGTCACCTTACACAGAGATCTCGCCTCTTATGCCGACCATCCCAAGTGGGCTGTCACTGCTCTCGTGGTTAACGTGGTGAATCTGAGAGCTGACTATCACAATGGACGATTCGCTTGCTTGTCTGAAGTTGCCAAAAGGGCAAAGGAGCTTGACGATCTATTTGCAAACTTGGAAAGGATGCTACCGCCATCTTGGATGCCTCGACGCGTCTTCTGTCCTAGTTATAATCCACTCCTCTTCGGCCCCTATTATGATATTTATCAGGACCACTTTGTGACTCAGCTCCGGAACGCCATTCGGACAATGCGATTGCTACTTAATAATATGATCTGGGAAAATAGCCTTGGCGATGCATCTGATCCTAGGAAGGTTGCCGCCAAAACCATTAGAGAAATTGCAGGAGAGATTTGCGCAGCGGTACCGCAATTCATCCTGCCTGAAGCTCGGCCAGTCAATCAGGCGCCGTTCTCACCGTTGCAAAGGCTACAGTGCTATACTCTCCTCGCCCCGCTTTATATCGCTGGCCAGCTTTCGACGGACTATGCCTTGCGAGATTGGGCCGTCTACACCATAGGGTACATAGCTGAGGCTAGTAGGAGCAAGACAGCAAAGGATGTTGCTTGTATACTAAGGGCCACGCCGGGTATGGATTACTGGATAATCTATTCAATGCTTGGAAGCTACGCTTTAGCCGCTTGATAGTAAGGAATTCTTGGATCAGGCTGCCGGATTAGGCGCCTAGATAGTTTGTGACACGCCTGCCACAGTTCCGGGTATTATATGGACACAAAATTGGCTGGCTCTCAGACTTCGAGAGTGTTAGCCAGAGAACACGGCCGTGAGAGAAGGGAGCCATTTTCGACACGGAACGAAGATGAAAAGTGAGAGCCTCTGAGCAGGCTAAGCGAGTGGTTGAGGGAGTGTAAAGTAGTGACCAAACCGCTGCACTCAGATTTATTCTATTATCTCAGGTCTGCGGTTTGCCCCCCTGGATTTGGCGCCTGTCGCAAACAAGCAAGGTGGTGCAAGTGCCTACCGCCGTTTTCAATGTTTATAAAAACCTCGACCGCCTCTGTCCAACATCTTCCTTTTCCAATCTTTCTATTTCCCGCTCGGACAAGCTCTCCCCTGAATTTGTTCTTGTCCCAAACTTTAGCTCTGCATCGTGCAGCATTGGCTGAGATACGAACGAACAAGCAATCATGCATCCGCTCCGTGCTCGTTGCCGCATCATCTCCATTTCTCGACAGCGATGGTTTCTCGGTCAGCTAGACCAGGATAAGCTGCGTTTGGAAGTCCTTTGCACATTGCGATATGACCAATACGGGAAATGCCTCAAGACGTAGCGGCGTTCTCACGTCCGCTGGTCTCTTCCCGGGGGGGGGGGGGGGGGGGGGGGGGGCGGCGGGGGGAGATTCCTTGTAACAAGCTATCTTTGCTTACTCGATCCTTCAGTTGCGGAATCTGTCCTGGAATTCTGAGCTGATGTGCGAGAAAGGGCCGATTTCCACATGCGTGGCAGTCACAGATTAGTTTATTGGCTCTGCAGTAATCCCGAGACCGAAAATGAGTCGCTCCCTTGTTCCTATTCGAGACTTTCACACGGCTATCTTGATCCTCGCATTCGTCAAAGTATGCCTCGTTTGTAGCAAGAATAGCCTAGTGGAGATTAGGACATACATTATTTGGTATAGATAGGCTAGGCAATATAGATGTCACAAATTATCGCACGCTCACCTGGGAGCTTCTTATCATGGAAACTGCACGGTGCAGGAGCGGTCGATTCCCTCGTTGATAGTTGTCAGGGGCAAGCCAAGATCCACAAGAGACTCCAAGGTGGCACATTGTATGCTGGTCCTGGTTGCATGCATTGTCTCACGGACGACTATCGGATGATATTTGAAAGGCACGCGTCACCTTGTGGGAATAAGGGTACGAAGGGGGATCGCGGGTTTCTTGTCGGAGCGTGGTGCCGTTCCTGTTGATCATTTGCGGGATAGGGCGGTCATATTGAGTGGCAGATAAGTACAAAGTTAGTACAGGATTGCCATGTAACTTGGTGTACTTCCTCCTGGCGAAGGCTCAGCTCAAATCATCAACTACCTTTGAAACTTTCTACCTTTTCAAGATTTCTGACATGGCTACCGTGATATGGCAAACCCCTTTGAAACTCTCATCTTACTGTGTATTACCACACAGCAGGTCTATCTCCACAACCAGATCACAGACTTGTCAAGTGGCATTACATAACAGAACAGCCTCTAAGTCTGAGGTTTCCAAAATTCTCAACTACCCAGAGATCACATCTAATAGGCATGGCTTTGGCCATACTCGCAAGGCTGAACGTACCGTTCTATAGCATTTCCTAGAAAAATTCCGTCTAACCTTCCAAAGAAATCACAGCCAGTCATAGCCCGAAATCATGGATTGATGGAGCAGATGTTGGCTTACTGCTTCTCGAAGGGGATTCCGTAGCAAGAGGCACTTCCTCGTATTCCAATAAATCGAGTCAGAGCATAAATGCAAGCAGGACTAACTTTAACGATGGTACTCAAGGTATATTAGTTACTTCTTCTTAATATTACAAGGAGCCCTCAGACCTGATCCGGCCAGTCAGATAATGGGCGAAGACGACAAGCCATAAAGTCCTAAAGCAGACCTCGAAACTTCCTCCAATCTAGCGTTCGAGCATACTACTACTCCATATCGTGATGAAATATTGGATGTTGCGGATAGGTGCTGGGCTAGCAATGATAAACTGATACTCCTGACAGAAGACGTGGCTTCCACGACAGCACAGCCTCGACCTTGCCCAGTGGAGTTAACGCGGAATAGTGCACACGATAAAAATTATCAACCACAAAGTATACTGGAACGCCTTTCACTTAATCTCCGGCCCACAGCCAGAAGAAATGTAGAAGAGCCAGCTTTGCACTCTCCTTTTAAGCTACTGGATGATAATGGCGCAAACAGAAGTGAGGACAATGGCTCTTTTACAGGCATTTGAGGAACAAGAGCGAGAGCAAAATAATACAGCGTTAACTGTCGCAACCGGCTCTGCGACTCGTGGTCATTGCTCTATAGAGAATTTGCAGTACCAGGCATGGTTTAGTACCACTTATAGCAGATATGAAGAATTGCAGAGCGTGTCTCAGTAGAGACTTCACACGAGAGCGAGATGCGGCTTTTGGTGGTGCAGCAAGGGCAGAGGTTGTTGAGGAGGAGCGGCCGCACGAAAAAAGGAAGACATAGTGAGAGTCGTTGAGAGAACAGAAACACAACAAGAGCAGCAACAACATGAAGAAGACGGAGAGGAGAAGGGTAACTTAGAAAGTTATGAGGATGAGGACTACAGTCATGAAACGAGCGAAGATGAAGACATACTTTCAGTCAAAGGGCGAAAAGGGCCCTTACAACCCAGTGTCAAAGTCCCCAAACACCGGTACGTACCAGCTTCAATAGCCAATGAGCAACTGTTTACTCTACGCTAGTCCCGAAGCCCCTGTGATGCTAAGAGTCTAATGATCGGAACCAGAACAAACTGTTAATCTTGAGTTTACCCTCGACGACGTCCCAGAGCACCTGCAACTGCTGGTGCCTTTCGAAGAGTTGAATAAGATCAAGATCTTGAGCGTCAAATCGCTAGGAAATGCCCAGGCTTCTCAGAGTGCAATTGTGCCTTCCAAGAAGCAATATAGTATGTCACAGACTTCAAAGAAACGGAACCTGTGGGCAATGGAGAAGGATGGTTGTTCATAGGAGGAGATCTCTGCGGCGCTATCTCTCCATCCCCAAGGCTCGATCGAGGTACGTTATTCTAAGAATTTCAGTAATGGCATTGGACCGAGGAAACGCCGACATGTGTAGGTTGGGCATAAAGGTTGAGCGTATAAAAATAAATACTCTTCATCCGTAAATACGCTTATATACTTATTCAGTTTATCTTGTTCCAGTCTGAATAGGGTCGTAACATCGTAAGGATTTCTTCGCGCAGCCGCGCCTATCTTACAACATTTCTTACTACGAAGTTTAACAGGGCATACAATCGTGCAAGCTTCTCATACGCTGGTAACACGGCTTTACATAGGACACACCATAGAGTGTAAAATTCAACGAAGAAGTCTTTTTGATCGCTTAGTACAATTTTCTTATAATTGTAGGCGACGACTTCGAGGAGCGGGCTGGTCTGTGTTTCAGGAATCGGAGCGGGTTTCACTGTTGGGTTGAGCTTGCCAGAAACAAAGTCATTGACAAAAGGTTCGTGAGCAGTTTCAAGTTGAACGTTTTGTTCGTTCATAGGAAACTTCCGATTAGTGTGAGGCTCCCGAATTGCGAAAGATGGCCAGCGCTTAGCCAGGTGCAGATCGTCGGCGAAGTTATCGAATATGCTTGCGTTAGCAGTGCCAAACTGAAGTTTGTTTTGGAGCTTCTTCGCGAGCTTTGAACTTGCTGGATCAGACGGGCCTTATCCTGTTCCTTGCCCACGAAGATATATCCCGGAGGGAGGCCAATATATAGTTAAATTAGGTAATTTTTAGAGACGAGACAAAGGTTAGAACGTACGAGGGAAAACTTGTCTTAATGTTCTGGTCAGAATTCCGCAACCGGCGGCCTGCATGCGGATCTCAAAATGGCACTGTTGGCCTTGAGATTGTGCGCGAGGTCGATAATAGGCTCAGGGTCATCGAAATTCTTGTAGATGGTGATGGACGCAGCGCTGGCTCCTTCACTCTTGAAGACATCCCCTTCCACTATGCTGAACGGGTAGTACGCCTACCGCCGTAGTACTAATGAGCCTACGATTTCCGCTGTTGTTTCTGCGCTTAATGGAGTACATTTCCGATGTAGAGGGTCGTTTGCGTATATTGCTCTGGCGAACGAAACGGTATTGGTGGGTTTCGTGATCCGGATGGTATCAAACCCTTAGCATATAGCAGGAGATATTCCCAAGATGAGTCTGTTTCGTACATGTACAGCAGCGAGAGTATGACTCTAGAAGCATTCCGTAATATCACTGATGTCAAACCTGGTATGTTAGCTGTCAGCGATGCCCTGCGGGATTCTAGGGACCAAACCTACCACAAACCTTGACATACGGGTGAGGCGGTATTTGTCACCAAGATCCAACCCTAATGATACCACAAATCTTCAATTTGCAAGTGTGTTCCGAATTGTCTTTTAGCCTTGATGTATTCGAATACGTGTATTTAACCAGGCCCGAGAGCGTCATAGATAGAATAGGCGTATACCGCAGCCGCTACAACATAGGCGTTGCTCTCGCAGATATTATGCAAGACTATCTTAGCATAGGCGAACTAGAAGAAATCGATGTTGTGATTCCAATCGCCGAGACTAACTATACTGCCACCAATGCACTGACTAGTACTCTACAGGAGCCCTACGCCTACGCGTTTGTCAAGAACATATATTCAATAAGAACGTTTATTATGCCGGAACAAAAGCTCCGAGAAAAGACCGTCCATCGAAAGCTAAATCTAGTCAACAAGGAGTTCTAAGGAAAAGTCGTACTTCTTGTGGGCGACAGCATCGTCAGAGGCACAACTTCCAAGGAAATCATTCGCATAGCCAGAGACGCGGGGTTTAAGAAAATCATATGCGCTTCCTACCCATCAGGTGCGTTTTCACTAAAATACCTAATCAGGCCTCTCTCTCTAACCACTTTCTAGATTCGACCATGGACGGTATCGGCCCGGCAACAAGGAAAGACCTAATCACACACTGACGGACTGATGTTCAGATACGAGAATTACTTGGCTGCGACGAACTGATATATCTGCCGATCGATAAATTGATTGCGGCCAGCCTTAAGGCAGCAAAAATCCTGATCATAAAATCCTTTGAGGTCGGGCTGTTTACAGGCCACTACGTGACCAGTGGCCATAAAGAGTACCTCCGTAACGTTAGTATTCTCAGCCCGACGAGCAGGAATCCGGAACAATTAAGCCAACTAGCCTCAGCAATCAAAGCTGTCGAATACTTTCCTCATTGTCGAGAGCAGGCGATACAGGAAAGCGTCTTACTCTTTTGATGTTCTTTTTCTGTTCCCCTCAAAATAATAATAATAATAATAATAATAATAATAATAATTACTTAACATGTCCCGTTGCAAGAGACCGTGCGAAGGCAACAGGCGATTTATGATATGGCATATGTTAGAAAATGTTAGGTCTAGATTAGTTATATTTTGTCATTTGAGGTTTCTATGAAGCGAAGTACCTCTTTTTCAATTAATAAAAGGCAGTAGTTAATTTTGATATGTTTGTTTGAGTGCACTCATTATTTATGCCTTCACGTGGGCACATTTTTGACTCGGGTTATGTGCATATCTCACTTCACTTACCTTGGTGGAATTGTGGCTGGTGGCCAGGTCTCTGATGTCTTGCTCTGATTCTCAGTATGCTCTATGTAATAATAGATTTTATTCAATGACGGATCGCAGATTTTTCAGTTATTTACTAGATGAATTACTTCATGTTAATACTTGAGGCGAAGAATCTTACGGTTCCGAGTCGGCAGCAGTGAGCTCCTATGATAATGCTGGTCCTTAGTAATTTTGATTTTCCTATCGCCATAAGTTGATCTATCTCCTATTGTACAATAGTCACCAGGGCCAGTCAGAATAATATCCTAATGCATCACTGCTGTCCCCACTGAAGGTCTCGTGCAAAGCATCCATACCATCGAACTGACTTGCAATTTTCAAACCGCGTTCATTTTCCTGTTGGATACGGTGCCAGTCCCATTCTGCATAGGGAATCTCTTGGGAATCTTCAGTGGTTTTGCAATCTTTTGCTAGTTCAAAGATATGGTCTGGTGGTGGGGGAATCAAGTTCAACTCTTTCATAACTTCCTCAGGTGGTTTGGTACGTCTGCCTTGCTTGAAGACATACTTGGACAACGCGCTGGCACGAATCAACTTGCTACTACGGGATTTTTCCATCTGGAATGGCATATTCCCCTCATTTTCTCTAGATTGCCTGCGCCTGTTCACTTCTGGCTCTCGTTTAGATGAACGTTGTTTGCAAGCGACCGGTGCTGTCTCCCCCTTTGTGACAAAATGGCTCACGATATAGAGCCATTTCTTGTCCCAGCATAAGACTCTTGTCCACACCTCGTATTTTTCGAGTGGTTTGATTTCTCTCCTAAAGTGACAGCTCACCGCCCCTAGCATACATTTCAGTTCGCCAAGTTTCTTGTGGGGGCTAGGATTGGCTATGACCCCTGAACTTAGGACGGGTTTGAAGAGCGCCACGAGAAGATGCACGCGGTTGATATCGAGGTCCAAAAAGAAGGTAGAATTAGATTTGTGCAGATTCATGTCGATTTCTAATAGCGGACATGACGTGGTGGTAATGATCGGTTCGAATATTGCGGAGCCGCCATGTGTGATGAACGTAACATTCTCAGATTTCCTCGTCACGAAATGTTTGATCATGACCGAATACAGCCGGATCTATTTCGGTTCTGTTAGAGTTTAATACTGGCGGATTGGTAATCAACAAACATACGTGCCACACCAAGGGAAGAGCTTTTAAATTCCATAGTGCAAAAATCGTGATTGGCAAATACCAGATGCTTGCCCACATCCAACTCAGTTGATACTGAAACATAACGACTTCGCTACTCAGCATAGATCATCATCGGACCGTCGTGTGTCCAAGCTGTATTGTGGTATGGGAATTTTGGGTTAGACTTTGAAATATATATTTTGTGGCACTGTCCTGAGCCACACTTTGCATGGATGCTTCCGTCGCCCGTCGCCCCTCCCCCAAGTAAAAAAGAAAATGCTCACTAGGTATGATTCGTCTCTTGTCTACACACAGAGTATCTTCCACGCGCCACGACCTTTACATAAAGAATTTGAATAGCAAATTGCTCTCGTCATCGAGGAAGCAATGACCTTACTCTTTGGCGTGCATTTGGAGGGCAACTTTGACACATTCCCTGCATGGGTACAGTCAGCATACATATACACCGCAGCTAGTCTCGTATTCGCAACTTATTAGAATATCCAACTGTCAGCTCCGCGTCCGGCTTTCTCTTCAGATAACCGAGCTTCTGTAATTTATGACCACTTAATTACATTTCACCAAGTGGCGCAGGTTCATGTGACTTTATGCTTATCGCTAACACATAAACGCCGGAAGAACTTTGCGGGGTGCACCAATGCTTTGTTCAGTGTGCACAAGGCTTAGCCGGGAGGGCAAGAAAATCGAACTTCATGAGAACGAGTAATACCTACTGTATAGGCTAAGCAGTATCTAGCCTTGACTTTTCTCGTGCCGGTCCGATCAGTAGCCGACGCAATTGAGCTGAATAGTAACATTATGCAGCACTACCTCGCTTAGCTGCACACATCCCTCAATCACAAACCTCAGGATAATTGTGTTCTACAGCATAGTCTATCACCACGGAACGGCTATACTCGAATTCAATGGCATTTCCACATCCGCCTAGGCCAGGCATCTGTAGGTCATATTTTTTCTAACATAGCCTTGATTTCTGTGGTTCTAACTATATTCTAGCTTGGGATACACTAGAATTTAAGATTTGGGAATGCAAGTTCTCTGCTGGACTAAGTTCTGAAGGAAAAAATATATATACTCACAACCGGAAGTAAATGGACACCTGGAGGCTACCTACCATATTGCCGTCAAAGCATGGCCACCACTAAGCTTTGTACGTGATCCTCAATTGAAGATTCACAGGTTAGCACCAACCATAAACTATGGTAGTTACCCTGAAAGGAATTCCCAAAGAAAACCGTTTTTATATTTCCCACCACATGCCAGGGGGCATTTGAATGAATGAAAAGTAAGATATGCTAAAGTCAGCAATGCTTCGGATGGACAATAACGAGAGACTAGCCTACCGTGATCCTGCTGGAAATACTAATATCCCGCGGCCCCAATAACATGCAGCGCGCTTGATTCACTCCGCTACCTACGTATCCACCCCCGCGCCTTCAGAGGAAATGGTTTACTAGTGAATACAAAAAAGCAACGCCCAGAATTCACATCGCGTCTTCTAGATATCAAGTATCGTCGTAGACAGATCAATATACGGTGGTCCCAAATTGCTGATCTCAAGGCCATGGAGTTGCAGGAGTTAGATCTCGCAATCAGCAACAAGATAGGTGATACCGCCTTCGATGCCGAAGAATATCGACAGCATATGATTAAGTACATTGACAAAGAGGCTGGAGTACAGGAACGAGATATCTTAAACACTTTCAACAGTCACTTCTAGCGAAACGTGCACCGACATATTCTTTCTCAGAAGTGCATTAGCAACTTAGGTACTGTACTTACTATCGACGATATTGGCGTTGCTTCCTTCAACAGCACTTCTACTATCCAAAATGAGCTTAATGAATGCTCTATTATCCAGCAACAGATGGATCACCTCGGAAGGTCTAGAGGAGACAGGTGCTTGGTGTTTTCAAAAGAGTCTCACAAGTCGTCCTAAAGGTGCGGCTGGTGCATGAATGCTAAATGGAATTCTACAATTTTTTTAATCTGGTCTAGTTCCAGGGAATCGCAACCTTGACAACATCAAAAATAGATTTTCCGACTTTATGCACATCGCGTTTTCGAATAAACCGGCTGAGACCGCCAGTGTAAAAGCTGCATCCATTTCATCGTTTGGTTTTAGGTAGAAGGCTGCACAAGCTATCATTCTACACTCCAAGTACCTCTTTGCTACTATTTCAAAAACTCGAAATGATACATACGCAGCGAAGGTTAAAGCAAGACAAATACGCGCAACAAAAGCAAGATGTGCATCGCGAAAGAATGACCTCCATGCGACTTGAAAAAGGAGATTTCATTTTTACTTAATCCGGATGCACGACCATGAGTCGGCGTTGAGAATGGATGACGGATGTGACCCCTTGCTTTCAAGCCGCTTACATACTTCAGATTGCTAGACGCTAGAGGTTGTTGGAAATTTGGAGATCTTAGCGCTGGATGCCTTGCTCTCATCCGAGAGTCGCCAACAGATCCTTAGATTCGGGTGAACTTAGTGGATCTTTGCATGCTTATAGCTGCGTCGCAGAGGCCATTATTCGAGGAGCCATTATAACACTTGTATTGACGTTTACTAGGAGATCAATAGTGATTCAGATTTATTATGAATTCCATAAAGCGTGTATGTGCCTTACTGATCCGCAACCAGTGTAGAAAAATCAATTATAATCAATTTATTAGACTCGTAATCATAATAATAATAAAAATAAAACTCTATAATCAAAATCAAAATCAAAATCAAGGATTACAATTGATTGTAGTTGGTCTAGAACGTGACTTCACGATTAGAAATTAATGTGGGAACACCCGGGTTGCAGTAATTACTTATTCTTTAACCTGAGGGCACGTAGCACCGCGATCTCAGCGCAGTGCTAGTATGCTCGTTGAGGTTGGTGGATAAGTCTTGATTGTTGTTCTTAGCTACAGTCCCGCGAGTTGGGGTGAGAACGAGGTCTCACAATTCCGGTGATCCGGTGGATCACGTGAAAACTATTTACATGCATTCCAACAATTAATTTTATTATAAATCTGTCACGGCACGCACTGTGAATTTACAGATACAATAAGCCACGGTAGTATAATACGAAAGAATTTAAAGTCAAAAAAGAAAAAGAAGCTCGAAAAAATCTGGCTTTATATATGTAAGAAACTTTGAGAGCTCGGCTACAGTAAGTCACGCGTTATTCAAAATAAGACGTAATACTATATATAAATAATCAAAATCAAATCAAAATCACAATCAATGATTAGAATTAAGTACAGTCAAATCAAATCGAAAATCACTAAATTAAAATCAAAATCAAAATCAGTGATTATAATTAACTATAATTAATTATTGTTGGAACCCATGTAATTAGTCACGTGAAGAGTTGTGGGTCCTCTCGGGACCTGCAACCTCTTCGCGACACGTAGCTTAGAACACAACAACAATCGACACACATCTTACACCTGACGCCAACGAGCATACTAAGTGAAATCACTAGCCTGCCCGGCGACCCGTGAGATGCAGTCGACCGACAATTATTTTGATTTTTTCTTACAACACTGTACACAACTTGGAAACTTTTAACCAACAATCACAACAATCACAACATGCTTGCTCTAGGCACACGCAATAGTAACATAGATTTTTGTCTGTCTCTTTCATCTATCTATCTAAAAAAAATCATTAACAATGTTATTATAGCCTTTGGGGTTTGCTGTTGAGATCGATAATTGACGCTCGACAAAATCTTATTCAACAGACAAAGCCCCGTTGCTGAACCCGTTGCTGAACCCGTTGCTGAAAAGAAAACCCATTCCATCTACTTCTCTATTAATTTCTCAGCAGCAAACTCAGCCAAACTAGTAAGAGATTTCTGGTTACTGAGAAGGTCAAGGAAAGGAATGTCGACTTTGAAGGCACCCCAAATCCAAGTGCGAAATTCTGCCGCAATCATACTGTCCATACCAAACTGTGCTAGAGGCTTAGTATCACTGATCTGGTCCACTGGCATAAGAATTGCACTGGAGAAACGTTTGCGCATCACTCTCAAGACAGCCTCCACAAGCGAAAGAGCGCCCGCCTCCGAAACAAGGGTCTTGACTGCAGTTGCAGAAATATCTTTCAACCATGATGGAGCATTTGCTAAACCCGCGTGTGGAGTACCGCCCGTATCGCCGGATTCTCCGTTTCCCAGCAAAGCTGCTGATAATATTGCGGAGCGGGGATCTTGCATGTTTCCAATTGTTGTGACATCGAAACCTTGGTCCATGAGTGAACGAAGTCCAAGTGGTTCCAATCCGCTCAACAAATGTGCACAGTTCATAGTTGATGGTTTGCGGCTAGTAGCCTCAAAATCGCCGCCTGCTCCGCTAAGGGAGAGATCAATGACCTGTAAGAATTCCTCTTCGTTCAAAGGCTGTATGCCTTTTCTCAAGAGAAGGGCTCCTATCTCTGGGTTTTCGTGGAGATAGCCGACCTCGGATATCATGCCAAGACCAACCGAAACAGCTTTCTTACCCTGAGTGCGGCGCCATCGAGCAAAGGCATCGAGGAATCCATTTGCTGAACAATAG
This sequence comes from Bisporella sp. PMI_857, assembly GCA_021307315.1. Lineage (NCBI taxonomy): Eukaryota > Fungi > Ascomycota > Leotiomycetes > Helotiales > Helotiaceae > Bisporella > Bisporella sp. PMI_857. Next base: position 92,389 of record JAJSPD010000081.1, read on the forward strand.
TTACTCTCTGTTGCAGTCGCGACACTGCCAGATACCGAAGATGTCAGCAGGAAAAAGTCGAGCGCCTCGTCATTACCCTCAAGCGCGTTATGCAAATTCCATGTTCCTTTCCACTTAGGCTGGATACCTGTATGCCAGCCTTCATGGCTCATGCGGGTGAAAAGCGCTTCTTGAAGACCCATGGCCGCCTGTATGACACCTCCGATAGGCTTTCCGGTGGCTTTACACGCCTCCACAGCTGCTATAATATCAGCAGCTTGCGTGACATCTCCTCTGGTTACTGTGATGCGGGCTCCTTCGTGTTCGAGGCGAGAAACGAGCTCTCGTGCGCTGGGCTTGTCGCTACCAGACCTCCCCACAAATACAAAGTGTCGTGCACCTCGAGCCATCATCCAGCGGCTCAAACTACGACCGAGACCTCCGAGACAACCAACAAGAAGATATACCTTTTTGGGGTCCAGAACTGTGAGATACCTCGAAGGTGCAACCTATAAACGTTTTAATTTACCCTCTTCAGGTAGACAAACGCCAAAGCTTACCGAAACCTGACTCTCTGAATCCTCAAGAGACACGACCACTTTTCCAATCCGGTCTCGTACCGAGAACTGGCGGAATGCTTGGGCGATTTCTGTGACATCGAACTTGGCGATAGGACCTGGCTTGGTATTTCCAGAGCGATACAACTCGAGCGCCTGTTTGGTTAATCTGTTAATGTGTAAGCTAGGTTTTCAATATTTTAAGGGCTACGATGATAAAACTAACTTAATCCAGATATCTCGATAGAATTGATCAGAGTGATAGTACAACTCAGTCAAGTCAAAGGCCGAAAAGGTTGTGTTTTTCAAGAACATATGCACTTTAGAATCCCAAGTTAGCTTTGGTTCTCTTCCCCTGTCAGTTTGCGAGAATGCTTACTCTCGAGTTTGCCGGCGTCCACCAGCTCACGTTTTCCTATCTCGATAAAACGCCCAAAGTTGGCCAAGCAATCCCAACTTGCATGCATCAGGTCTCCAATGAGCGAGTTGACTACTAAATCTACCCCTCGGCCGTTCGTAGCTGACTTTATGCCATCCACAAAAGATGCATCACGGGAGTTGAAGATATTTGCGGCTGGTACACCTAACTCATTGATGAGGTAGTCTCGTTTGACTTGAGAACTAGTAGTGGTATAGACGGTTGCTCCTAGCCGCATGGCCAAAGTGATAGCCGCAGTGCCGACTGCACCGGCACCTGAATGAATAAGAACAGACTCGCCGGCTCTCAAATGTCCTCGATCAAGCATCGCATAAATAGCCGTAGAGTACGCCATGGGAATTGTGCAAAGAACACTATAGTCTTCTCCTGGTAGCATCTTATGCGCGGCCCAGGCTGGCACCCTTTCAATTGTTCCAAAATAATTTGGTGCCATAACCACAACTCGATCGCCGAGTTTAAGGTTATCAACCTCTGGTCCGACTGCGGTCACAACACCACAAAATTCCAAGCAACAAGTTCCTGTCTTTGTCTCTACGTGCCCACTCATGGTATAAATGTCTTTGGCATTGAGACTAACAGCCTTGATAGCGATGTCGATAAAGCCCGCTGCAGGTGTTGTAGATACCTCACGGATTTGTTGAAAGTGTAATGAGTCGGTGGCACCAGGTTTCCCTATGCTGAGCTGAGCCGGTCCCACTTCAGAGAGTGGCGCCTTTTCGAATGGGTCTTGCCCTCCAATGCGTCGTCTAAATTCAGTATTTATTCCGAAATCTGGACAAAAGCGGCTGGTATAAAGAAGACCATCAGCCTGAATAAACTCTTTATCGTCGACGTCCTCGTACACAGTAAGAATTCGTTCCATGTACGATAAAGTAGATTTTGTGTTTAAAAGGCTCATGGGACCAACGTCGTATATAGTGAAGCGCAGCGATGGCTGCTCGAGCATAAGCGCCCGAGACAGACCATTTGAAAGCGTTAGATTAGGATCAGGGTTCTTTAGCATGCCGGCGCCAGTGAACCACAACAATTCCGTAGCAACGTCGGTACACATACGTAGTCGGTTCATGTCTTCAGGACTCATAGTAGCGAGAAACTCGCGCTCTATTTCGAGAAGAGATATACAAACCATCTTTGATGTGATGGAGACTTTATCTAAATTGGAAATGGACACGCTGTTGACTTGAGCTACGCCAGCTGTCTGCTTCAAATAGCTTGAAAGAGACTCCATGAAATCGACTACTGGGGAAGAAGGTTTGTTGTTCGACTAAGAGGCGGTAGATTTGAGTTAGAGTATCAAGGGCTTAGATTGAGTAGAAAAACTTACGATGATCAAAATGTCCCTGCCCCGTAGTGACTTGGAAGTTGGCGGTCGTACGGCTAATATGATCTTCTTTCTAACCTCTACCACTGCAAAACCAGCAGCACCTAAGCTGGAAATGGCGCTGTCATTTTTGCGAGTCACAACAACACCATTATCGCCCACAAGAGAAATGAGCTTCTCCGGAGCGTGTTTCCAGAGTTGCTCCGATTCGGAAAGCTAACTTTTCGTTAGGTTCAATGGACTTTTGAAACCAAAGCAGTATAAGGAAACCCACCTTGCTGATTAGGATCGCATCGAAAGGGCCCGGTGCCCCATTGTTCACAGTCACATCACCGTTCTCAGCCAAGCTGCCAGAACTCCAGGATTGAATTCGCGGGAGAGCCGTTTGTTTGTGAAGCAAAGACAACCAATCTGCTGGTTTGCAATCACAGAGTGGGCCGAGTTCAAGAACGCGCATTCTCGGATTGCTGTGTCCTATAAGATCAAGCAGTGACCCAATGACAGCTTTTGTTTCATTGTCAACCAAATCGGGCTGTTGTCGAGAGATGAAGATGTTAATGTATTTATCCAACTGAGATTCCTCGCTCAGGTAAAGACTCAAGACATCAGGTTTCCAATTCACACGTAGTGTTGGATGACGTTCAGAGTGCATACTGTCGTTGACACCTACGTGTCCCATCTTACCGGTGTATAGAGAGAGCCGAACATCTTTCATGTCGACTACCACATTTCCTGAAGGGTCTATAAGCGTAGAGTCAATTCTCTTGGTAGCAAAACCGGTTGTGGTCATTTTGGTGTGGATTGTGGCTTCCTCGTTATTAGCTTTTCCTATGGATTGGATTCGACATTCAGAGATGAAGACTGGGAGAAAGGCCTTTAGCGTGCTTAGGTTACCGCCTGTACCACCCATAATCCCGGCTTGCCTAAGTTCAAAAGTCTAGAGTTAGCCTTGCCTTTTAGAGGGAGGAGATTTTTGAAAAGAAATTGCAGGAGATATCTCCGACGTTTTTGAAAGGTTATTCTTAAACGTGGCGGTTTAAAATGGTTTTAATCATTGTGGACTTACAAGCAAGCATCAACAGTAATTGGATGCACGAAGTATTCTGTATCTGTATCTTTTCCGACCTTCGTTTTTAGACCGGTCGTGGACAACGCATCAGATCTGGTGCGACTCCCGTCGGTACTCAAGCTTGTTAATGACTGGAAGTGCGACCCAAAGCAAAGTCCATCTTCAGCTAGTTTTTTGTACCAGGGGTCCATCAGCCACTTCTCGAAACCTTCTATATTCCGGACTTCGATTGTGCCTTTCAAGGGCGATGAGGCTCCAGTACGAATACTTCCTGAACAATGGAGAGTACCTTGGCCCGATTCCCACGATGACACCGTGAAATCACACCAGTCAGTCGACTTGCTTGTAGTCGATAATTTTCGCCACGAGAAGGCTGTGTGTAGCTCAATCTCTTTGCTTGCCATATCTTTTTCGTCCTGAATCACAAGAGCGGTGCTAATGCTCACATTTCGGAATTCGAAAGAAGTACTTGGCATAGACTTTTCCGATGTTGCACTTTTGAGGCCTTTGACTTGAACGATGGCTTCCATAGCCATGGCCAGATAACCAACAGCTGGGAAAACAATCTGAGACTCGACCTTGTGATCTAATAGCCAAGGGGCCTCTTTCACTTGTAAAACATTTCGCCAACTCCAATCTATTCCGCTACCTGCCAGATATGGTGATCCTAGAAGCTCATGTCGCACGTGTTGTCGGTTTCTTAGCTCTACAGAAGGCCGAGATTCAGCCCACAGCAGACCAGCTGAGTAGTCCCATGGATATGGTGGGAGATTGTGTAACATAAGCTGATCTTGTTGGGGTAAGTCATTGACATTCTGCCATTCTAAAACATGGCCATGGAGATAAAGGTTTCCTGCTAATTTCTTGATACATAAGTCGGCGTCTTGACCCCTTACAAATGTGGAACTGTATGGGAGGACATTTTTGTCGACTTTGATTGAAGCCCGAACCTGCTGAACAGGTCCCTTCAAAGCTGGATGAGGACCAATTTCAATGAGGTGAATTTTTCCTTCGCCGATAAGATCTTGAAGGGCGGAACTGAATTGGACGGAGTTTTCCAGGTTGTCCCGCCAATACTTCGCTTTTCTTGCTTGTTTAGCAAGATGTAGGTATTTTCCGCTCTCAAACCCCACGGACGAGAACATGGTAACGCTGGAGCTATAGACTATTGGCTGGTCATCCAAGTATGGTGCTAAGAGGCTTTCATATAGGGGGCCAATCTCTTTTACCAGATGTGAATGGTAAGCTCTTCCGCCGGTCTCAATTTTACGTGCGAACAGCTTGTTCTGCTGCAACTCTGCTAGCAGAATCTCTGCTCCTTCTTCGGATCCACTAAGGGTAACACTCTCGGGGGAGTTTACACAAGCCACACATACTTTCCCTCGCAGCCCTTGTTCATCAATCAGTTGTTCAGCCTGATCCGGACCTATTCCAGCTGCTACCATAATTCCTTTCGACTGTAGCTTTCCGACAGCATAGCCTCGGAAGTATGCTGCGAGAATAGATTCTTTAGCGTCGAGTAATCCTGCTGCATAGGCCGCTGCAATCTCGCCCGACGAATGTCCAACTACCGCCGAAGGGCCAATCCCCCAATCGCGCAATAGGTTCACAAGCCCGATTTGAATGGCCGTGCAGACTGGCTGACTGCGAGTGACATGGTTGATTTTACTAGTGAGCGGTGGATCTAACAGTGTTTGTTCTAGGGTCCACGTTGGAGCTGTCTCATTAGGTAAACTCCGTAAAATGTTGTCGAGATCACGGATGGTATTGAGAAAGTTTTCATTATTTTGGAGAAGTTGTTTGCCCATTTCGGAGTATTGGGCCCCTTGGCCCGTGAAAATGAAAGCAAAAGGAAGGCTCGCTGATTTCGCATCGATGGTTTCAGGTGCATCAGGTTCCATTAATTCGGAACTCCCATCCGAGTTTATCCTCGCTAAAAGAACTCTCTTATGGCGCATGGTAGGGCTAGCGGATCTCTGAGCAAATGTGTAGGCGAGGCCTTTGGCTATATCCGCATCCCCGCGTTGGACAATCTCTTCAGCCTGTTTAACACGAGTCTCCAATGACTTCTTCGATGCAGCTGAAAGAGGGATCACAACTACCTGAGCTTTACAGTCGTATTTAATGTGAGATGCCTCGCGAGTTTTGTTAAGGTAGCTGTCGAGAGATTCGACAATCGCATGGGCATTTGCACCACCGTATCCGAATGAATTGATGCTGGCCCGGCGGACTTCTCTAGGCCATTCTCCTACATCCATTGCAATGCTCATGTTCGCTTTTTCAAGATGAACTAGAATTTATAATATCAGTGGTCTTTCTTCTGTGTTGACTCAGACTTCAGGTCGAGCAAGGGAGTTACTTACGCTTGGGATTTAAATTCTTAACACCATACGTAGGTGGAATTTTGCCCTTGTCCAAAGCCAAAGCTACCTTCATTAGTGAAGTAAGGCCACTAGCTGCTTCGCTATGACCGAGATTTGCTTTGACCTTGATTGTGTCGGCAAAGTTAGATACGGAAGTTTGATAGGGTATAGCGAGGAGCGATCGGGGTGAGAGATGTATAGAGAATACATACTGATCCGATTTTCAGGGGCCACTTTCTGGGGCCAAAGCAGCTCTGTAGTCCATCGACTTCTATTGGGTCTCCAACAGCGGTACCAGTTCCGTGACACTCGATGTAATCTGTGTCGTCGAAGCTCAAGCCAGCACCAGCATAAGCCTTACGTATCACGGCTTCCTGAAGTTTAGCACTTGGTAATGTGATCCCGGGAGTTCTCCCATTCCTGTGTACGGTTTTAAGCTTACGGTAATACCATGAGAGCAGTTTCAAAGGATCAGACTCACGAGTTTATAGCCGTACCACGAATAACGCTCCAAATTTTGTCGCCGTCTCTGAGAGCAGAAGAGAAAGACTTTAGGTACACAGCATTGACGGCTTCGGCTCTCCCGTACCCATCGGCTGAAGCGTCGAATGTATGGCACGTTGAGGTAGGTGAGAGCACACCTCCTTTCATTGTGCCAAGATGCTGTTCGGGGGCAGTGATCAAGTTTGCGGCCGCAACAATGGCTCCATCGCATTCTCCATTCTTGATTGCATTTACGGCATTATGCAGACAATAAATTGATGAAGAGCACGCTGTATCGATTGTGAAACTAGAAGTTTGAGCACATGTTGGGGTGTCTAAGATGCCATATCAAGGAAAGCACGTACCTGGGTCCATGAAGGTTAAATACATGGCTGATCCGATTTGACACTACATACCATTAATCTCTAATTATTTGATTTAAAAGTGGAATTTGTGAGATGGGAAACTCAGGCGTTGTTGCTCTTGCGCAGCTCTGGGAGTTAGAGAACAAATTTAGAACCAACTTACTAATAGCCGTGCCCGATCCTGTTGCATTATATCGATGCATATAATCAGGATCTCGAGCCTGCATGGTCAGATAATCCACGGTAAAGTTGCCGACATAACATCCCGTGTTGGTTCCGGAGACTTGATCCATCGATAGTCCAGCGCTTTCAAAACACTCGAAGACTACTTCTAAAAGCTTTCGTTGCTGGGGATCCATATAAGTAGCCTCTAAGTTATTGATACCGAAGAAGCTATTTTCAAATTGGCGCACATCTTCTTGCAAGAAATACCCCCCATCTGCATCCATGACTCCGGCGCGGCTACCATCAGGATGATAAAATGCCTTGATGTTGAAGCGCTCCTGTGGTACCTGGCCTTGGGCAGAGTCATTGTGACATAGAAATTCCCAGAGGTCTGAAGGAGATCGAATTCCTCCTGGGAGACGACAAGCTGATAGTGTTAGCAAGTTGATTCTCTCAGCTCGTTAGGCGTGTTACCCATTCCCACAACGCATATGGGATCTTCTTCATGGCTGGGGTTTAAACCACCAATAAAATTTGTTCTTTTGGAACCGTCGACACTGTTCGAGCCATTGACGCCGTTCGAGCCATTGACGCTGTTGGAACCGTTGACACTGCTGGAACCATTGACTCCATTAGGTCCGTTAATGCCATTAGAATATTTACCTCCAGCAGTAGTATCAACTCCGTTCGTCCCATTAAACTTATCGTCCCTATGAAAGCCATTGGTACCATAGGTCTTTCCTGCCATCTTGTAATGGGTGTAGGGACGTAAAGCAAAAAGAGGGTATAAGAGAGTTAGGTTTTGAGGAGGGTATAGGAAGAGGTGAGGGTGATCAGGTAATATTTAGAATTTGGCTTAGACCTTGATCCTCAGCAAATATTTCGAAAACAGATCTGGGTCAAGAATTTTATATATTTGAATTTAAAGGTCACCACCCAGAGCTCCATGGCTAGCAAGAATAGCTGGATGCCTACCGAGTAAGCCCCACGGCTCTCTTTCTTGGGTCTATCGGTAATAGTAGACTAGCGATTGATTGATCTAGAGCAAAGAATACTGCCAGGGTGGTACAGTCTCAATTTTCCAAAAGGAGTATTTGTTCTAATTGGGAAATTTTAAGGCAGTCCGATATTTTACGCCGTGTTACATGAAGCGTATGAGCTGCATGATTTGATTCCTAAGTGGCACTCTCAGGGCCCAATAAACACGAAACGGCTAGCAGCTGCAGCACAGCTCACTCCTAGTAATATCATAATATTTCTCAGCCCTGTGAGACAGGATACGGGTATTTGCTACGAAAATGATGTCAGCTTCGAAATGAGATGAGTAGGATGCTAGATGCAAAAGTCCCTCAAAAACTTGACACTATGATCACCCCTACATTAGGTAGTCATTATTGGTTACGGCATCCATGTATAAAGCAGCCATCTATGGTCCTAGAAATAATGCATGTATACGGCGCACTTTATTTATCGGATTAAATAGCGGTGAGGCGATAAGGCCTCGAATGAGGATTTTTCATAGCCGAAGACATTTAAATTTATCCAAGATATCATACGATAACGTTCACTTACACTGCTATCACAGGCCCTGCAATAACCAATATCTTTTCTCTCGCATTTTCGAAGTCCCTTCTCAAACAAATACTCATTATGTTGGAAAGGCAGAAATACGCCCTGGTCACTGGGTAACAGTCTAAATCTACCTCAAAGTATCAAGATGCTCGCTAACATACGTCCCAGCTGCGGCCAAGGCGGTATTGGCGAGGCCCTTGTTCTTGAATACAATCGTCGTGGCCTTTACGCTATTGCCACTCTTCTCCCACAAGAATCTAGTGAGCACCTTGACCGGGAAAATATTACTTGGTTTCCTCTGGATGTGACGAAAGATGAATCCATTCTCAGCTTTAAAGAGAAGTTGCTTGATATTACTGGCGGCTATCTTGATATATTGGTCAATAATGCGTGAGTAAATACGTAAATATTCATGTATCTAAGACTTTTGCTAAGTTCATTGTGTATAGTGGAATATGTAAGACATCTGTTTCTCGTACTCAACATTACAGCTAAACTTTTCTCGGGTTATACTATGACCGCCATAGATACCGATGTTAGATCTGTCCAACGAATGTTTGACGTCAATGTCTTTGGGCCTATGCGAATGGTACATTACTTTCATAGTATGTTGATTAGATCTTCAGGAACGATTGTCAGCATCGGTTCAATTGGGGGGATTGTACCATACATATATGGCTGTAGGTTTGGATTTTCGAATTTTCATAATCCAAATGTCGCACTCTCATTGACGTGACTTGTAGCGTCGTATAATGCTAGTAAAGCAGCATTGCAACATTGGACTAACACTCTCCGCCTTGAAATGGCCCCATTCAAGTAAGTTCCCTCGAGACAGCATGGCTGCGAAAAACTTAGTAAATATGGGCTAACCAGAAATAGCGTTAAGGTACTTATGGTACGATGACCTTTTCTTTGTCTTTCTCTGTTTTAAATGATTGATATTTTCTGCAGATAATCTCCGGAGAAGTTGGAACCAACATTCTTAAAAGCGACCAAAACCGAGAGCTACCACCAGGTCACTATGATTCACCTGGCTCAATATCAAAAAGCTTCTGACCAGTCTACCAGACTCATACTTCTCCCCTCTCGCGTCAGAATTCAAACAACATGTCCAAAGAACCCCAAGTATACATCCCTTTCCCAACATCCTTCTCTCATATACAGGCATTCCTTGCTTATAAAAGCCTTCAGAAACTACGAGCCGATTTGTGTACGCTGAAAATGTCGTAATACAAAGTTTAAAGTCAACTCCGCCAGCTTGGTTTTGGACTGGAAGTGCATCACGTATTATTCGCTTCTTGGACACGTTCGCTTTCCGTACTGTATGGGTAAGTATTCTATAATCTGAGTAAGGAAGCATAGCTAACTGGATCGTAGGATTATATCTTTTGGTCTGACTTCAATTTTGGAAAACTTCAGAGGGCTCATGCGCTGAAGGAGAACGATAGAACGCGTTGAACACCGACTCATTGTTCATGGCTAAGCTCTTGAATAATGCTGGGTGTCTGTATCTAGAGCCATTGATTTTTAAATCGCCGTAAGAACTTAGGCTACAACTCTAAGCATATTTGATTAGAATTATAAAACTATCGACCCTAGCTATGAACTTTAGAAACATGTATTGATACTTATATATCCTGGTTGTGAGTTCCGAAATTACGAACTCCGTGATACATAGAGTAATTGCAAAAGCTCGTCCAAAGACAGGTATTTTTTGGGAGATGACTGCGTCTTTAGACGCTGCAATTTCCCAAATGGCGACAAAGAGTTTTAACATTTCTATACGAAGAATCACTGGACTATCATCCCACTTGGGCCACTAATCAGGTTCGTTTCAACCTTAGATCATAACCGATTCTCATTTATGCATATGCTAATGTTCCTTAATTAAAAAGAGTAGATCTACGAGTTGAAACAAAAATTTTACTATTTTTGCCTTGATTCCTATTTACGTGGGAGGGGCGTTTCTTTAAAAATGCATATCCATCTAATAGCCTGCAAAGAATTCTCCTACTTGTACTATGAAAGTTTTAAATTTCGAGCAGCTCTTTCAAAAACTCCTCAATGTACTTATTCGACTCCCCAGGGAAGTGGGTTAAGACCCAATGCGATGCTCCTGGTATAAGTTCCTTTTTTAGCCCCGCAGCGAAATATATCTCTTGACCCTCAGCTAATGCCGGTCGCAACGCAGGGTCCTCACCAGCCATAACAATCATTGCCGGCATCTGAAATTTGAAACCAGGCATTTCTTGAAGCAGTGGAAGCTCTTCCTCGCTATTTATTGACATGGTGCGGTACCAATTCATTGGGCCATGAAGACCGTTCCGAGAATATTCCTGCACTAAAGTTGGCGACATCAGGTTAGCCTTTTGTTTGGAAGCTAGATTTAGATGTATGTACCATAGTAGTCTAGAATCTCTGAGGTCATGAGAGGTGTAGAACTAATTCCCTCAAGTCTTTCCCCAATAACCCCCGTGGAGAGATCAAACCCAGGTAGACCCTCAGAAGTGACGCCACCAAACATACTACTTAAAAAACCCTTCAATGTAGCCTCTGATTTCCCAGCCACTGTCTCAGCAACTGGACTAGCAAGTTGCAATTGATATTTAAAATCCGGAAGTTGCTCGACGAACTGTTCTAGCGTGATAACAGTGGGTTGAGGTGGGAAAAAAGGGACACAGAAGGTGAAAACACCTCGGATGAGCGAAGGGTAGTAAATAGCTGTACGCCACGCAAGAAAAGCTCCCCAATCATGACCGCCCAGAATGATAGGTTCCGTAGTAACTTCGCGGATGATGTGAGCTATGTGACTTGAGGTTGTTTTCATTGAGTATTCTTGAGGGAGGAAGGGTGAAGAGGTTCGACCATATCCGAGCATATCTGGGATAACTACTTGGAGATTCAAGGCGAGGAGGTTGGGAACTTGAAAACGCCAGCCCATTCCTAGATCTGGCCTGCCACAGTGACAAGGAGTCAGAAATTTTAACGTCAGGGAGCTCACTATAAAGTTACTTACCACCCATGAAGAAGTACGACGGTGGCAGCTACTTTTCCTTCAGGCTTCGCTAGCATGTAGTGATATGTAATGCCGTCTGAAATAGTAGAATACTTGTGCTGAACTCGTGGGTCATTTGGAACGAGGGAATCCATAGCCGTATTCCCAGCTTCTAACGATGTAGGATATTTTGTGAAAATGATCGTCTTTGGGGGATGAACTCCAGAAAAAATTACAGAACTTGAAGATTCTAGAACTGAGACATGGAATTTTTAAAATTTTTTCTTACTCCCACACCGTTGATGCAATCCTTTGGCGAGCAGGAGGCTGAAGAAGAAGAACCCGTAGTGATAGGAGCGGGTCCGCGGCCCGGGTAAACTCACTCAACTCACTGTCTCAAAACCTCACACAATTGTTAGTTTGGTGGTGAAAAAGGCACAGCCATTTGTCATCTCACGGCCGTGGAGCACGAGTTGACCATTGAGAGCCTCTAGCTTATGCAAAGATGCCTAATTGGGCCTATGCAACGAGAAATAAGACGAGTGACATTGCTCTGTATAAAGGCTTAAATAAATAGATCAATCAATCAATCATCAGCAGTAAAAACACCGCAATAAATTTCCGGTGGCGCAGCGTCTTACATCTAGACACAATGAAGGCTGGGCCTGTTGCCCACAGCCTGCATATGCACAACGTCGGCAAATATTTATTCAAGATTTGCATATTTGAGCTAGGGGGTTCATAGTATAGGCTGAGGCATCGGTAGACACTTGTTTTAGCATTCCTTTGATGTAACATAAGGCGGGCTAGATTTATTAGTTCCACCGAGAAGTCTCACTGCCTTATCTTTTAAAACACGGTAAACCTCTTTTTGCTGATCATGTTTTATTACCTTTTTTATATCTCTTGGATTTTTAGCGCTTTGTATCTAAAGGATATTTGGGTTTTATAAAGTTGCATTTTTAATATGGCCTTATTATTAATTATAACTAAAACTAAATTTAATAATTTACGCTTTATGTATACGTCCTGGATTTATTGAAACTTTATTATATGTAAAAAATTATAAAAACTTAATTAAATATATTAAGCCTTTAAATTTTACGTTGAGTTTTTGATATAAAAAAAATCTAAATTTCATAATTTAAATTAAAATAAAAGCAAAAAAATGTATCCAATAACAATAAAGGCAGAGCTTACATAACCCGAGCCCCTAAAAACAGTGAATACCTAATAAGGAATTGAGCCATTTTAGATATTGGCGCATGGTTTGCCTAGCCCGCAACCCTTTTATTACGTGACTTAGAGACCTAACTGAGTTGCGATTACCTTCTTGAACTTCTGGCGACACGCGGCTTAACTAGACGGCTGCACAGCACCATCGCATCAACCCCCTTCTTAAATTCGCTTGTCTTAAACAAGTCAGTACTCCAAAGCCTAACAACAGGCAAGGCTACAATAACAGCTAGTTTGTCTAAACTAGCATCTCCTAGGAAAGGTTGGAGGTTGAGACCCACAATCCAGTACCGCTTGAACTACATTTCGTGCTATTGTTTCCCACCCTATATAAGTGTCGTTTCTGGGAGTGGGGATTCTCGAACTGTGGCTGCATCTAGATAGCGGGGATTGAGTATGCAAAGCAGTTCACTGATGCTTACTACTTGCAGATCGATTGTACGAAGGGTAGTGTCCAACAATTTACACTGATCTATCGTAGTTGCGAGGTAGGATAAGTTAGAGGTGGGGCTTACACATGCTTTTCTAATACGCCAGTACGGAAGGTAGAGACCATATAAACGCCTTCAGCCAATTCAGACCTTTAGCATCACAACGAGGCTTGGCGATGCAGACAAGAACAGAGTCGACACCCCTACACCTAATTCGGATTACCTTAAACTCTGTCGAGCTAGTGAAGGACCGTATTGTAGCCCTGATCTCCCACCATCTTCTTTACGTTTGCTAAGGTAGTGCCATAGCTTAAACGATACTCTCAAAGTTAAGGCGGAAGTTATAGAACTAGGCAGTATCATTCTCAACTACAGGGCCGTTAACACGCAATGTTATCTTCATAGTAGGTAACCAGGTATCGAGGATATAGTTATTAAACCTTGCAGAGTCAGGAACTGCCGTAGTGGAAGCGAGACTGAGAATTTGGTGTTGATTGCGCAGCAGTTAAATGCTCAAGAAGCAAGTAAATTTCTGCGCACAAAGAGTCGATAATTGCTTGTATTTAAGCACCTATTTCGAGAGTAAAGAATAAGGGTATCCCGACAAAGAATTGTAAAGTGTCTCAGAAGTGGCTCGTGAAAGTGCAAACCAAAAACCTGGAGGTGTGAGCCTAGGACCTGGTGACCTAGTAATTGTCAACCTGGTCGAACTATAGCCCTTACTCTCATGTGAATAATCTAGAATAAATTATAAGGTAGAAAGAGATGGCGAAAGGTAGAGCTTACATATCAAGCTAATGTACATGCCTTGATAGGTTGGATGCATTAGCACCGTCACGGACTATTAGCCCTGATCAAATAGAAATTTTAATAATATAAGACTATCTAGGACTGTACCCCATAATGCTACAATAAATCGCAAAAAAACAACCTTTAAAGACTCGGTAGGTTGGGGCCAGGCCTCAGCAGTTAGCTTCTATGGCCAAGCATATGAGCGGCCACCCAATCGCCCTTGCGTGATCGATTGATGTTGCGTGATCATCTACCAGGCTTCCAGGAGGGCTTAGCAATTTCAAAAGAGCAACAGCTAGCCCAAGTCCAAAAATAGGTAATTAGAGAATAGGGTTAAAAAGGGAGAAAGTAGGAGGCTTCGCGCTCTTGACTAACGTCGCTTTATCGCATGACAAGACAGAAAGAAGTTCAGAGCTTGGTGCTAACTACAACCTTTGTACAGATAGCCAGTGCTTAAGTAGACAATTAAAGTCTAGGGAAGAGACGAACAGAGATGGTAGGAAGAGACTAGTAGGTTCAGCAAGAGCACAAGGTTACTTCAGGCTGCATGTAAACTATAGAATAAACGCAAGGTAATCTCAATTCATTTCCCTTCATGTGCCCTGTCCGTACTGTTCTCCCTAAGAGATAAGCATTTCCAGAGAAGCAACAAACTGGTTCTTCTTGCCGTCTTTGTTATTTTTTACCAAGGAAGCTCATTGCCTTCAATAACATTGATGTATTTTCCAGAGTAGTTATCACGGGTAGCTTCCTCAAGCTGCAAAGGACTATGATTAGGAATTATTTTCAAATAAGGAGAGTCACTTACTGTCTTAGTAAGGGCCGAGACACTATCAGGGATTGTGGTAGGTGCTTGCGGCAATCCGATATGACGAGCAATCCAATTGCCCGGACCAGTTTGGACCAGACTATTCTATTATTAAACTCCGTTGTCTTCACCTTGTTCAAAGGGGAACTTACCCAGGGTGCATAGCAACTATAACAAGCCATGGCTGACTGCAGTGAAGTGCTCTATTTTAATGAATTAATATAACTTCAAAAGTAAGATTAGGCCGAGCGTGAGACTCACCGAGTCAACCAGTTCAAAGCAGCTTTAGAAGCACCATAAGCAGGGGTAATAAAAGTACCCATCTGACCCATTTTACCAATCGAACCACTAATTGAAGTAATAGAAGCCCATTTTGGATTCTTCGACTTCTTAAGCAATGGCTCAAGGGCTTGAAAAAGTATTAGAGGACCAAGAGCGTTGGTTTGAAAGCTGGAAATCATGTCCTTGCTAGAAACACTTTCAATACCCACGACAGGTGGACTGCCTCCTGCATTGGCAAAGACGATATCGACATGTTCAATGCCGGCGGCTTTGATATCAACCAATGCTTTCTTTGGGTCTTCAGAGGACGTGCTTTCGATGTGTACAAGAAGAAGTTTGGAACCGCTTGCCGGCGTGGTTGACTTCAACTCTGCGACTGAGGGAGTGCTGCTGTCACGCACACTTCCGATAACGGTGTGGGTTGGCTTTGAGAGATAGTATTCGGCCAATGCTTTTCCGATTCCTAGATCACCGTTAATCTTATGATTTATGTGGCGTTCAGGAATACATAAGCCATGCACAGACCGGAACTAACTCCAGAAACAAAGACTACAGTTTGGTCAACCATGACGACAAGTTCGACTGTTTCTTTAGAAAGTATATGTTGGGAAGAACAGAGCCCTAGATTGGGTAGAAGAAGAGAGGGCCGGCTGAGAGAAAAGAGCAGTAGGCTGATGGCGGGGTGGCTTGGGGGCTTAACTGGTTATAGGCGAAAGGTGGGAAAAATAAAACCTTACTATCAATTAAAAGCAGAGAAGTTTTAATTGAATAATTACTAGTAATAAACACTACGGTCTGCATTCAGTATATTTAAAGTAAACAACTTTTAACTTTAATCTATAAAAACAATAATTGAATCCGTATTGCCTTGTCTCTACTATTCGTCTACCCGAATGCTTGGACGATAGTCGGCGATTGAATTGTACCGACGGAATTTAGCTCAAAGGCTGAGAAACCATGAAGCTGCAGAACGCTCGCCCGCAGAAACGACGCGTGGGAAATTCAGGCGGAAGCAGATGCGGTCATCATACAAAACGGGAAAAGCCGGAGGGATGTCTGATAAAAGACAATAGAGGCGTAAGCATACAGCCCTATCGCATGGCAGATGCCGGCATCGACCAAAGGAGCTCAACAGAAACATGAAGAGCTAATTTCAAAACCCCATCTCTCAGGCCTTAGTCGGCACTCATCTCAGCTGCCCTGTCCAACCTAATGTAAGTTGCAGCACATTTGTGCGGCGGAGGGTGGGCAAATTAATTCCCTGAAGAAAGTTGGGAAACAAAACTGATGTGGCTTTAGCCTCGACAATGTGTTTGGATGTTAATTTCAATGTGGCTGACTTTCCCAGGTAAGATCTCAGCCTGGTATTGGAGACTCTGTATTAGGCTGACGCATCCCGATTGTAGGCTTCAATTAACAAAAGCAATATCTACTACGTATAGATATCAAAATCAGTCGATTTTTAAAACAAAAGCCCGCGATTTATTCTATAGTTAGCGAATTCTAAAATATAATACCGAGTAGCTATCAATCAAGCTTGAAAGCTTTCACATTTGGTTTTCTAGCCCAACCCACCTTCCCCTCCTCTCCTTTGAAAGGCACAAACTCCAAAATCTGGCCGTGTCTAACCAAAAACAAACTAACCAATCTCCCACCCCAGAACTTCTCAATATCAATCCAAGGCAAAACCCACTCATCCCAAAACCGACTGATCCATCTTTTACTTGTAACATCCCTGATGATTTTATGCCCATCGCTTTGGATTTGTCTTGCCTCAGCCTCTCTCTCATTCTGATACCTCTTAAACGCACCTCCAATCTCCTCAATATCCACCTCTTTCTCCGCACCAGCAATCCTCGTGATCTCATTAGCTAGAGCAGCAGCAGAATGAAGACCACAAGTCAACCCAAGCCCATTGACGCTCGTAGTCTTGTGCACCGAATCACCCACCAAGACAATTCTTCCCCACGACCAATTCTTCAATATCCCCTCTTCCTGATTCAATTTCCTTGCCTGTTCCTTATCCGCATATTTCCAGAGATCTCGAAATATATGTCCAGGGCATAAAGCCACATCACCCACCTCCTCTGCATGTTCCTCCATTTGACCTGGTGTATAACGGGTCCGTTTCGTACTGGGAGAATCCAATGCTTTTAGCGTAACATAATAGATGACTGACGGTGTTGCAACACATTGTATGACCGCGCCAGCACCACGGGATTCAAAAACAATACCCTCTTCAAGACGTAGCTCCTTATTTGACGCCGAGCCAAAAATGCCATGGAAATTTGCAGCCATGGCATTTTCATCTATCGATATATCAAGTCCGGATTGGGATGCTGCTTCGAGCATTTTGAGACGCGTTTGGGAATGCACTCCATCGGCACCAATTACGATAGATCCATTTTCAACATGTCCGTTTTGGAGATGAACGTCTATCCCATTGGCGTGATGAATAATATCGATTACTTTTGAGTTGGCTCTTACTCGCTTGTCCTTCTCCGGAAGATTTTGGTAGAGGATCTCGACCAGTTTGCCTCTGGGGATAAGGAGAAACGGATATGCATGACTAATTCGAATAAACATTTATGAGTCAAGTTATTCGAATGTATTGTAGATAACGTACTTGTCTTTCATATCCTGCCAAAATCGGGTACTTGTCATCACGTGTCCATCCCCCCCAAAAACCCTTTTCTTCTCATTGATCTCAACTCCCACCTCCTTCACCTGTGTATACAACCCAAGTTGATCTAGCAGCCGTACCGTCTGAGGCCATGTGAAAATTAACTGGCCACCAAAATTTGTGATGGTGGATTGTTGCTCCAGAACAATGAAGTCGATTCGAGCTAGGCTGAGTGCCTGTGCGAGATAAAGCCCAACAGGACCAGCACCGACGATTATGACCCGAAACTTAGAGACTTCCATTAAGAAATGTGGTGGGCAAAGAAGAGGTTGAGAATTGCTAGATGTGGGGTATGGCCAGATATAAGGCAATTGCGGCACAGAAGATGGATGTATAGATCTTACTGCAAACACCCAAGCCTATTTGAGCCACAAATTTTACGCCTTCGAAATTTTTTTAACTATCACCCACTCATTGTTCTATGCAAGGTCAGCTAATGCTCAGCTGATAGCTGCGCCTAGTGCGTATATACTAGCTCATCGATACCTAATATAAAGCATGCGGTAATTTTTTCGAGCCTATAATAATCAAATATTGTAAAAAGTCACAGTAGCAACCAAAATAGGCGATTTTAATTGGCGAAAAACCTTATCTGTATTAAGAAGTAAAGAACAAGCAGCGTGCCGAATACGAGTTTTCCGTTGCTGCCAAACTAACGAAGTTCTCGTTCCCATTTCTGAAGTGCAACTTCCATCCTACTTCCTCTCAACCATGCAAAATTATCTTAGTACTATCTGCTGCTTTCCAGACGCCCAAGGAGAACCATAAATTTGTAGCTTCCGAATATTTCGAATATTTACCTAGTTGCTCATGTCTTTAATGATATCAGTGACATTTGCAAATGCAAGATCATCCATTGTTTCCTGCCAAAGTTGGGCGGCGATTTTTTGCCCTTCGACCTTGTAGACAATGGGTGCCATTCTGATTGCAAAAGCAGTAAGCTGAGTGTTAAAAGGATTTAGCAGTCGGAACTTACGGTTGGATCTTTCCGTCTTCCAAGTACTGTCCATGCGTGTCCATACCGTGTTTGACAGCAGCATCGGTAATATTACGAGCACCAACGGCGACCGACCGACCTATGATGCGTTTGATAATACCGAAGATAAATCCAATCAAGGTTCCATTGGCCTCCCTATTCAGTTCTGTACCATGACATAAACCTGGACTGGCGGTATTGACAATAGCGACGGATGCTGGTACGCGCTTAGCTAATTCGGTGAGGAAGAATTGGCCGAGTAATTTGGAGGTGAAATAACGGTCTTGCGGATCGAAGTACTTTGGTTCGTTGAAAGAAGGCAAAAGAGGAACTTGATCCTTTTCCTTGAACTTGGCCAGAGAAGATGCGTCGGATCCTGTAATTACCAAACGACCTGGTTGCAAAGGGGTATTCTTAGATCTAATCACGGGAAGTAAGAGGATCGTCAAGAGGGCGAGGCTGAGATAATTGACTTGAACTACCTCTTCGTGGCCGGTAGTAGCGTTTATCTCCATCCCCATCTTCTGGATACCCGCATTATGTACGAAGATGTCTAGGCGTTCCAAAGTCTTGGTGCGCTCGACAAGCGCAACGATTGAGTCGTGGCTTGAGAGATCCAAAATCCAGACTTCGATGGATTGTTTTTTGTCGCTTCGACCAGCCAAGAGATTCTTTTTGGCCTCTTCACCTTTCTTTTCGGTGCGCACAGCAAGAATGAGCTTGCTTACGCCGACATCTAAAAGCTGGCGAGCTACCTCTAAACCGATACCGGTATTAGAGCCAGTGACAATAATAGTCTTGCCGCTGAGGTTGACTTCGTTAATTGTAGCGACTGGTGGTGAGACCCAGAGTTGTCGTTTGAGAAGTTGGCGATGAGATGCTCTCTGCTCAGGCGTGATATCAAATTGTGTGGCGCTCATTTTTGCGGCTGGGTAGTGGGAAGAGATTGAGAGGTTTTTTGTGTGAGAGAGGGTCAAAGAAGCTCAAGAGTTAAGATGCAGTAGCTATTCAACCTGTCACGCTCTCGACGGCGAACGCATTCGCAGTCAACCAATCAAAACAGCATTTGGTCCCACTTATTTAACCACTCGGATAGCCAGAAAATCCCAGGCTTGGTTCTACAAAGCTAAGAGGTCTATTTTCACCATTAGCGAGTACAGATGTAAGTTCCGCCGGCATTTCTTCATACCGCCTACACGGCCAAGATAATTAATTCCGTGCCTGGCTAGTTAGGCGTCAAAGGCGTCCTAATTTGAGTACCGATAGCTTGACCGTTACTCAAAGACATGGCACAATCAACCCGCAATTAGCGATATTTAGCGTCTGACTTAACTTGTATTCACTAGGCATCATCCCAACAGCGGTGAGTTGTGAATAAATTACAGTCGTACACGTTGCCAGTGATGGACAGGTGGGCTCGGAATTTCTCCTTGGCCGCGGGAAAACCGGGATCTCTGAATGGATTGTTTGTTAGATTTCTTTGTTATTGCTCTAAATACTAGGTGCGGTTGCGGCAGAGAAGGTAAGGGCTGGGGTCGCTATAGTCCGTTTTACAGGCTGCCTCGGAAGTAGGGATTAAGGAAGAATAGATTGTGTGTCAGCAGGTACGAACGCGACAGACAGTTGCGGCTAAGAATGTAACAGTTGAGGCTTTTACAGGCCAGTTACAGGCTGTGGCACCGGCAGGTATGTCAGTATTGACGGAGGTTAAGACGTTTTGCGGCTGAAGGCGCACGGGGCACCTGGTGCGGGTAAGGCTTAGGAAAATGACCCGCCATGTGTGATCTTCCGTAGCTTAAAAGTAAGTTCCGAGGACTGGGCCGGGATTGCCCCGCGCCCCGACTCGACAGACCTAACTCGTGGCCCGCCCCCGCCATGCATATGCATGACGACACCACCGACTAAACTGTAGGCTGACGTCGTTATCGGTCCCCTAGTTTCGGTGCCTTATGTAACTTACCGGGTTCACAAAGCCATAAAATGTCGCTATTTTACCCGCTTTGAGGTGTTGGATTCTACTCATCAAGGCGTCAAAACCTCATTTCGCGGCTCCTTCCTTATTATCCCGCTTCGCTCCCAAATATGGATATCACGGGTTGCGCTTTTGTGATTGGAGGCAAGTGCCCCTGTTCCGCTCGTAAATTCTCATCAGCTAATTCCCGTCCCAGCTAGTGGCATTGGACGTAGCTGTGCCATAGCCTTCGCTAAGTTTGGAGCCCGTTGTCTTACGATTGCCGATATCAATCTCGAGGCGGCCCAGGCCGTGCTAAAAGAATGCCAATCACTCGCCACGAATCCGAAATTTACCGCAGAATGTGTGGCGATCGATATTACGCTAGAGAATTCCGTCAAGGCTGCAATGAATCATGCAGTCAGTGCGTTCGGACGCATTGATTATTGCGTGAATAGTGCTGGTGTAAGCGGAGCCTCCAAACTTCGTGCATGAAGATCCTTCCACTAACTTCAATTGCCTCGTTTAGATGGGGGTGACGATTGCCAGTGAGACAGCTGAAGCAGATATTGAAGAGTTCAATAATATGCTCAAGGTGAATACGACAGGGACATTCATTGTGACGCGCATCATGTCAGCAATCATGAAAACTCAGGAGTTGAACCCAGTCGATTCCCTATCCCCCGGCCGTGGATCTACTCGGGGTAGCATTGTGAATCTTGGATCAGCCTCATCGCTGGTTGCTACGCCCAAGATGATCCAATACACCGCATCCAAGCATGCAGTGAGTGGCATAACCAAGAATGCAGGTAAGACGCAAATATTTCCTGATAGAATCATGGTTTATCTGACTAGGCCTCGTAGCACTTGACAATGCGGCGTATGGGATACGAGTCAATAGTGTTTGTCCATCTTGGGTTGATACACCTATGATACGCAAGGCAATGGATGACATTCCCGGGCTTGGGAAAATGATTGAATCCGCTGTGCCGATGGGACGCATCGCAAGCGCCGAAGAAGTTGCAGATGCTGTCATTTTTCTTTGTAGCCCAAGATCGAGCTATGCAACTGGTTGTAATTTTATCCTTGACGGTGGTACTACTCTAAGTACCAATATCTAGATTCTAAAAATTAGGATGCTCATAATTACGAATGAACATTTACTAGATATATTTTCAAATATTTTTATGCAAAGAAAACAGAATTTTAAGATGAAGAGCTACTAAATAAAAAAAACAGTAAACCCTAACCGGAAGAGGAAATCTAGGTTATCCAATCAAGAACCCATCCTTTTACTGATATTCATCCGCTCGATTACCAGTGCAGGGGGTCTCTACTCCAGAATCTAAACCTACACCTATTAAAGTAGGGTAAAAATAATTTACAAACCGAAGTTAGACTTCGAAAGAGTATTTTTACCCAGTCTCACTACCCAATTCCCCCCTCCAACATTCAAACCTCATCTAAGTCTTCCAAAACGCCAACTCAATTTCAAAATGGCTGAACCAATTCAAGAAACCTCCCCAGCTAAAATGGCAGACGCAACTCCAGAAACCAAAGAACCGTATCTCGTGAGCGCCGGATACGTGGATTCTTTCCCAGCCCCCGGTCTGCGCCAAATCTTCCGACACATCACAGGCCACAACGACGAGGGAAAATCCATTTTCCTGTCTTCCGATCATGGGAGTCACCATCGCGTGATGGGCGAGCAACAGGCGGTGGCGAATATCTTGTATTCGACACAGGAGACCCCTGTGGAACTTAATGGAAATGTTGATATTGAGAAGGCTGCCGCTGAAGAGGTAATTACGTTTTAGCTAATTTTCTTCTTTTGACGGAGAGACTGATTTTTTCGGCGATGCGTAGCCACCACTTCACTACCACAATGGTTCCATTGTCCGTATGATTGACTTTGCACCCGATGTTGAGTCACCCATGCACCGTGCCGTCTCCATTGACTATGGTATCGTTGTCTCTGGTACCTTTGAATTGATCCTCGATTCGGGCGAGAAACGTGTCATGCGACAAGGAGATATTAGTGTACAGCGTGCAACTGCCCATAAATGGAAGAATGTTTCCGGAGCAGGGACTGAGCCAGGAAGAATGATGTGGATTCTTTTGGATTGTAAGGACGTTTACGCTGGAGGGGTTAAGATGGAGGGTTATTTGGGGGATTTAGAAAAAGAATATGTAGGAAGAGGGGTTAGCAAGTAAATTTTGTGGTTGTGGAGGGAGCAGAGTTTAGAGTGTGGTAGATTTATATAGAGACAATGTTACGCAAATTTCAGAGCTTCTATTACCTATACTTCTTGACTGGTGGAGGGCTAGCTGTTTTTAGTTTTATCCCGCCAAATCCAAATTAATTCACAATTATAGTCCATAATTGCAAGTTCTGTATTCTGTCTGAAACAGCAGTGAGGCTCTAGTGCTAGTATTGTCAAACAAGCACTTGCTTCAGAGCTAAGATTACTACCGACGCTCTACTTGGAGACTGCTCTTGAGAGTGCTGCTCCGGTACAAAGTCGCTGGACTATAGATTTTGGAGCCCGTAAATAAGCACTGAATTCAACTAGAAACCACCATATCCCTTCCGTATTACGGGGAGTAGTCGCCAACCGCCCACCGCCCCCCCTTCTCAGTGGTCGGCCCTAGCAAACGACAGGATTAAGGAGTTGCTAGGAGCGTCTTAAGCTTGAAGCTCAAAACACTAGTAAGTATAATACTTATATTTGCATAGCTTAGGATTTGGATTTTTGGTTGATTCCTTTTGTCTTTCACATCATTTCGAGACACATTTGGCATATTTCAAACCTAAATTCGAATGCCCTAAACTTAACACACGATTACAATCATGAAGCCTATTCTTTGACATAGCCAGTTTCAACTACGATTCTTAAGATAATAAGTGAAAAGAAATGCTGACTAACTGCCTTTATAATCTACAAAATTAAAATAATATTCCGAGGCAGATAGTAGACTATAGAAGTCCTACGAAACGTTGCTGTACCTCTTTACCACGAATTGAATTACTTCTTTGCGGGAGTAATAGGGTTATAGTAGTTGAATCGGCCAAAAGGGTCGTACTGAGCTTTCAACGAACGAAGCTTCTTGAGGCGCCACGGTTCCCTTCCATACATCTGCTCAATGGGCTCATTACCCTCCGCATAATTGACATATGTAGCAGTTGGGACACCAGAGCCTTTTCGGAACAATTCTAGAGTTTGATCTGCCCACTCAGTAGCAAATGCGTCCAGAGAAGAATTTGGTGGATAGTTGATAGCAGTAACACTACAAATGCATTTCGTTAGCACAGGATTGTAGGAAAGTTTGGGGATGCTCACGTGAGGAGAGAATGCTCACGCCAGGGGAAGGCAGATGTTTTGGGATCAATTGCTTTCACACCAACTGTTGAGTAGTCCTCTAACATGATAATAGAGCCTGCTAATAAAGGTTGCTGGGTGATCTTCTGTTGGAAGAGATTGTAGATCTGTCGCTGGGCGGTAACATTCCATGTGTCGAGGTAGGTGGTTGAGTGGACATGTTCGTATCCCTTGGCACAAAGAGGTTGATCCATTCCGCTGCCAGTTGCGTCGGCAATTTTGGTATATGGGATATTCCCATCTTCAATTGATTCGGCGGGAATCTTGTCGAAAGGAGCGAAATACTTCATAGCATCCTTTTGTGGCCCAGCATAAGAAAATGACCACCAGATGACGGCCTAATCAATGTTAAATTCGGCTTTAATATAATTAACGATGAATGATAGCCTTACCTCAGTTGTACTGACGCTTGAATTCATCTCATAGAGGCCATAATTAACAGCCAGCTCTTTGACATTATTGACAATACTGTGCAGTTTATTCAACTCTCCGAACAAAGTCTCGAGCTTGTCTTGCCTCCAGACGTAGTTTCTGAAGTACCATGTATCGACAAGACGGGGATAAATCTTGAGCTCAAAGCTAGTGACGATGCCAAAGTTATGGCCGGCACCTTTCATTGCCCAGAGCAAATCAGGGTTAGATTTTTCGGAGATAGTTACAGCTTGGCCGTTTGCCAAAACGACGTTCAATTTAACGAGATTATCGCTGATCATTCCGTAGAATCCTTGGTAGCGACCATGACCACCACCAAGACCGGGACCAAGCATACCGACACAGGCACAGCTTCCAGTGGCTTTTATCAATTAGCATCCATGATCACCATAAGTTTGAGATTTTCTCAAATTACGTACTTGTCACATAACCCTTATCCCAAAGATAATCAATGACTTGCCCATCATACGTTCCTCCTTGGAATATGGCTGTCTTTCCTCCTCTTTGGATCGTGATATCTCTCAACAAATTCATGTCAATTTGCATACCAGAGAATTTGCCCAAAGTAGCAGTCAAGCCATGAGCACGGTTCACCGTGAGAAAAGGGATGCTATTGGCGTTGGCATATATGACCTATTATATGAGCGTTAGGTTATCTTTTTTCCTACATTTTGAAGAGCTGGGTCATACTTACTATTTTGGGAATATCCGTTTCGCATGCAGGCTGAACGACCATTTTAATAATAGGTGGTGCATATGCTTGGTATCTCGCTGTATCGACAGCGAAACGAGGATCACTAGGACCATAAATGCTGGAGCCACGACAAAGTCTCGGGCCAAGCTCACGAGCAACTTGCTGAGGTGACAGGTTACTCCGAGTAAAAGTACAAAGCTCATCAAGGCATGGCTGGGGAATAGCAGTTACCAAAGGCTGTAAAAGTAGAAGACCACATGCTGCAAAGCTGAAGAATCTAGTCATGATTGCAAAAGTAATTGACTGTGGTCTGTGATGAGTTTCTGAACTGGTTGGACAGCGAAGAGAAGTTATAGCCTCTACTTCACCGTGCTCCTTCAACTAATTTCCATAGACTCAAAGCATCCCCCCTGATGGGAGATACTCCTCCACAACTTTCGTGACTCGCTAGAGCTAGAGCATACTCATTTGTCATATCAATTTCTTAGTTCAGCCATGGCGATATTGATTGCATCAGCTTAGATGCTCACGAATTCTGACGGCCGCGCTCCAGCAGATTCGATCGGTCGGTTTGTGGCAAGGCACAACAATTTGGACAAAGTGCCTCACCATAGCAAGTGGAATACTTGACTGAGATTTGGCCGCCGTCACTATGAACCGTTGCAACCCTGTACATAATCCAATTAGCCTTGACAATTGGCTAAGGCTTCTCTCAGCGACTTCTTCTACATAATACGGCTTTATTATGTTCTAAAAGTGCTCCCGTAAGAAGCTACCATATCTTGATCCTTCTGTACTACGCCGCACCCAAGAAATTTCAATAAGCAGGCTCGGACCATCTCTCCACGCCCTCGCCTATTATCTAATTGGATCGTGTTGATGGAAAAGAAGATGTAATGCCCTGAGCCTGGTAGTTGCGCGGGTAGCGTAGGAACCTCCGGATTGGCTTGCTTACCTACAACGGTCAGAATGCTTTTTCTGAAAAAGATAGCTGTTCGGGCGCAAATCAGGCACTAAAGCACCACCTCAGCTACGCCGCTCATCTGAGCAAGGCTTCTTCCGTCCTATCGCATATACGATCTGTTTTACATAGAACAATTCTCGGAAGAGCCAATGATCGAGATAGGATATTATCTAGCTTACCCAGGGGTACCGACATGATGATCGATACACATGTAGCATAGAACGCCGCCCACGTTTATGCCACGCATGCCAAGGGTTGAGGCTGAGACCTAATACGACTTAACGGGTAACGTCTTACGCCACATGGGAAAGTTTTCTCACTTCTTCACAGATACCGTGCCATGTGGCGTGGACATTAAAAGGATCGGTGAAAGCACACAACCTGAGATGGGTTTTCTAGCTTTGATAGGTACGCCTCGGTAGGCAGCCTGGATTGTGCCGTTTGTACGGGACTGAGCCGTCTTTAAGGAACGCGTGTACCATTCTATACCCTGTCAAGTGATAAAGAAAAGGCTGGGTTGGTTTCCGTAAGGCTAGATTAGGCTAGTCTAATTTTAGATAAAAGCTAAGTTTTAGATCATAAAAAAGATTAATGATATAAGTTTATTATTAGGATTATTTACAGACAACTCCACTTTAAAGTTATAAATTAATGATATTATATAAATTATCCTCTTCAAGACACGATTCTAACCTAAGCCTACTACCGTTAGTATCTAGATTAAATTACCTTAGTAGTAAGTGCAATTATAGGAAAACAATAAAACAAACGCATGTTAGGAAAATATAGCGGCATTGGATATTAGCTTGCTTATATCGCCTCTAACTCCCGGACTAACACCAACCCCAAATCAACCCTGTCGCCAATAGTAATCTTAAACGCCACCGATTTTCTCCTTAAAGGAGACTACGACGCGGCGCGTGAAGCAGATATGATATGAGTGAGTGGATACTGTTGGCCGAGGGCGGATTGATGTTTAGGTTGAGCTATCGTGAGCAATGCTGAGCTGATGAGAGAGGTCGGAAGGCTGTAAACAAAGTCTCAGATCCCACCCGTTGTTCAAAACTTAAAGAGAACCTTATTTCGTCAAACCACTTACCTCAGCCGTCTAAATTGACTATCGAGATGTATCTTTACCTCTTGTTAAGTTTAACTTGTCTTTTGTTCGCCCGCAGTGGCCTTGCCGCCGCAGCAATTCCTCCCTTGAGACCGGTCGACCTGAAAGCTGCTCTCACTCATCAAAGCATAAAATGGTCTCCACAGGCTATACTATCTTTTCCCGATTCACCCAACTTCAAGAATGCAACTGAAAGATGGACCATTTTTGATCCACCAACTTATTCGGCCGCTGTAACCGTGGGCAGCGAAACAGATGTTGTTAACGCTGTAAGCTCATTTGATAGAATCATGAACCTTGATAAAATTAATTTCCTCTAGATCAAAGTTGCAAAGGCTCTCAAAATTTCATTCTTAGCTACAGGAGGTCGTCATGGATATAATACTGACCTAGGACGTGTTGATAATGGCCTCTCGATTGATCTGGGCCAACTGAAAAGTGTGTCTATCAATAAGAGGGCAGCAACTATGACGGTTGGGGGTGGAGTTCGATTTCGAGACATTGTTGAACCTTTGTATGCGGCCGGTTTTCTGATACGTAAGTTATCATGAAATCTCAAACCCCGTTTCATCTCTGCAGCTCACGTTTCATCAGAGACCGGAACATGCTCCTGTCCTGGTATGGTTGGGGTCTCTATAGGAGCTGGAGTTGGTCGTCTTCAGGGACTCTACGGCTTATTAAGTGATGCTCTCATATCCGCGACAGTCGTAACAGCTTCTGGCAAAGTATTACAAGTGTCTGAAACTTCCAACTCAGACTTGTTCTGGGGAATCCGAGGGGCTGGTGCCAACTTAGTTGTTATTACCTCTGCAACGTATAAGGTTCAACCGATTTCCAACGCTCCTATCTTTACTAGTGTCGACATGATTTTTCCTGCCGACAAAAACGTCTCCTATTATAATACTTTAGCTTCGATGGCCAATGGACAAGGAACTTTTCCGGCAAAGCTAGCCGCAATTTCCAACGTTATTTGGGATACCGCGAGCAACTCAGTAAGTGTTTGAAAATAAATCATTCCCCTAAAATATATTATACTGTCTAACATAAGCAAAGCCAATAATCATAGCCAATTGGGCATACGCAGGTCCCCGAGAAGAGGCCCTTCGCGTAATGGCCCCTATCCTCAGTCTCCAGCCAGTATTCACAAACATTACCAATCCTACATGGAGGAATCTCAATACTGATACGAGCTTTGGCCTCGATGCGGTCATATGCGAACCCGGCGCTATCAGAAGTATCTATAGCGCCAATCTCCGTACTCTGTCCGCACCTACCTATATATCAGCATTCACAAAACTAGCAAATTTCTATGCAAGGTATCCCGAGGGTAGAGGCTCTGCTATCTCACTTGAGAGCTTTCCACCTCAGAAAGTTAGGGATATACCTGATAGTACAACAGCTTATCCTTGGAGAGAGACAATCACCTATCTGTAAGCAATAACTCTCAAACCCCGGACGTCGTAATTTAGAATCCAGTGACTAAGAGGTTGTTTTCAATATCTAGGCTTGTAGAACTTACTTGGGAAAAAGGAAGTAGCGTGGAAGTTCCATCAAACGCTCTAGGACGCGAGCTCCGCAAAGACTTCGCTGCTACTTCTGGATACCCTAGTTTATCAGTGTATGTAAATTATTCACATGGAGATGAGACACTCGAGCAGGTCTACAGTGCCGGAAAATTACCACGTTTGGCAAGACTTAAGAAGGCCTGGGATCCAGACAATCTCTTTGCGTTCAACAACGCATTGCCGATGAAGTATCCTTAGTCAGGACTTAGATAATTATTTTGGACTGTTATTCATGTAGACTATCTAGAATTATACCTCACGATAACTACACTTGCAATCTTTGGTTCAGTTTTAAAAGCGTTCGGTGGCGAGTTTACGTAGATATGCGGTTTTATTAATAGATAATTCTATCATGGTTTTCTATGTGTCATTCTTCTACTTTAAAGTCAATTACTCTTTATATTATTGCATTAAGGGGCAGGCTTCACCCCCCAAACCTCTCGAACGCAGCGGCTAATTTGCCGTCTATTACTTTAAAGGACATTCGTCCTAGACCTGGTAGTTCCTCTGCTCCAATACCTATTCATACCGATTGCAATCTAGGTTCATCATTTCTTTCTATACTTGGAGGCCAGAAACATGATTTTTGGGTTAAAATTTGGTGAAAAAGACTGCGAGTAGTGCAGCTGCACATTTACATTGCCTGCCGCCTTCGATTTTGTCTATGTTCTTTTGTGTATGGCCGTCTATCTTCCAGCTGCATAGGCTGCAAGACCAAACTCCTGGAGCGGCAAGCTTGCGTTTTTAGGTAAGCATTCCTAGGCATTACCTCTACTGCAAAATTTCTTTGAGATATGTAAAGATATAACAAATATCATCAATTCTATTTTAACGAGAAAAGCATGACTATAGTAAACTGGGGCTTTCTTTAATTCGGCCCAACAAGCTGACTTGCAAGGACGCTTTAAGAACACATTAGGAAACCCATTTTGGCTGTACAAGCCCGAGCTGTCCTGTGACAAGATTGGCCGAAAACCCATCGAGTATATCGAACCCAGTGCTATCAAGATTCACAATATCATCGGGAATCAGGGTTTCGTTCTTGCGGATCAAATTGAGGTGCTGCAATTGCTCTGGTGTCAAAGCCGCCTCGGCCTCTTTCAGGGTAAGTCTGTATTTTTCTTCTGAAACGACCCCTGAATCGCTAACAGCAAGGGAGCGCATGCTCTGCAGAAGCTTTTCTTTTCCTGGTGCGTTGTTGGATGCGAGTGCACCCATACAGAAATTGACTGTCCGCATCACTTCAGCCTCTGGAAGGTCGGTTTTTACGTCCACGGTGCCCTGGATTACTATAGGCGGAAGAAATTGTAGTTAGCAGTACTTCTGCATCAAAACGGCGGTGATAAAGGTATTGCCAGGTGGCTGACTTACCAGGGCGGAAATGCATGAAAGCCCGATCAAAGGATTTCTCATCATAATCCGAAATGACTGGCGAATCTCCCTCGAGGATTTGTTTCAAGGCGCTGGAAACCACAATCAAAAACCGTGTGTAGGATGCAGCAACCTTTTTTGAGTGCCATGTAGCCGCTGCAATCTCTGAGACTTGGCCCTTGATAGAAGCGCAGATGGTAATTGCCGCCGAGAGACCAGCATTGAGCGCGAGGTGAACACCGGATGAGAAAAAGGGGTCCACAAAACAGCCAGCATCGCCAGCGATGCGGACATAAGGACTCGCATAGGCTGGTGCATTGTATGACCAATCCGAAGCTGACTTCACGTCACTGACAAGTGTCGAAGCGGCGAGGAGATCGCGCATGCCAGCGTTGTGCTTCAGAGTGTCAAGATATATGGCTTTGCTGTCGAGCCCAGTGTCACGCTTCTTTTGTGCCAGCACTTTGTTATTTCGGACCACGCCCACAGAGACCTGGCCATTATGCAGCGGAATAAACCACGCCCATCCACTACCATCGTGAAGTGACTCGAAGTAAGGATTTCCTTCTTGCGGCGTCCCTATTCCGTATGTCCCAAAATTGGTCCAGTATCCCCAATTTGCAATGCTCTGAAGCTGTTCGCCAGGGTTCATTTTGCGGTTCTTCAAATACTTGGTGCTCATGAGTCCCTGACGGCCGCTAGCATCTACGAGGTAGTCGAAATTAACGACACCTGAAGCACCGTCCTTGCTTGTCCAGCTGGCCGATTTCGGGCGGCCAGGATCGGGAATCTCACATTCTGGGTCGGTGCTCCTAGGAATACCAGACGGGATAAAATCCACTGATTTCACCTTGAAACCATCGTAGATATGGGCGCCACTTTCACCGGCGTGACGGAACAGGAGCTCGTCAGATTCAGAGCGTACCACATTATAAGCGTAGCCCTGGGGGCCTCCAGCGGCAACAAAGTCGGTAGCTATTAGTTTGGTCAGCAACACTCTTCTGTTGGATCAAAGGGAACTAACATCCAGGCGGCTTAGAGTTGAGCTTGAACGTGGCACCTTTCTTTGATGCACCAAGTCAGTTATCTAGCTAGATCAAGTGTGTGACTCCCCAATCTTACCTTGATCCTGAAGCCATGACCGTCGAACTTGTCATCACAGTCGATGAAACGCAAAAAATGCCGTATAGAAGGCAGCATACTCTCGCCCACATGATAGCTATGTCAAAGTAAGTGATGCGTTCTTGTAGTTTATTACTTAGCAACAGCGCTTACTTACCGAGGAAATTTCTCCGCCTCAAGGAGGACAGTATCAATGCCCTCGCGTGCCAGAGCAGATGCACAGTATGAGCCTGCGGGACCGCCACCAACAACGAGAACAGTGCACTTTGTGGGAGGGTGAGATTCCATCTTTAGTTGTGTGTTTTGATAACTTTGAAAGAGAGGATAAAGCGATGAAGTGTTCTACCACCAGAATATCATAAACGAGTACTGTAAAGTCTGGAAGTATCTGAGTAAACTGAGGCCTTATCTGCCTCACATCTAATCTAAGCCTTACAAGGACACAGGGACTAAGATATAATTGTCACATTTTTTTCAGGTCTTGAAGTGTTCTATCTGGGGCTGAATATCTAGAGGTGGGCGTATAGAAACTTTTCCCTGTATCTAGCATAATTGTAATAAATGACTAGCTAACTTATAGTGTAATTTCAAATAATATTGGTTTAGTGGCGCCTAAAAAATTGATAGTCAGCTTACTCAGATTGTTGTAGAATTTACCGCACCTCTCTGCGGCAAGGGTGCAGCTGCATTTAGCTATATGTGTGGCGTGAAACAGCACGCCCGCCTTGGCATGCCATTCCGTGAATTTTTAGAATTTGAAATGGCCGTCTATGAGTTGATATGCCTGTGTAGCGCGTTCTCTAGAATATAAATAAGCGAAACCGAAGATCCTAGCCTTCAGCGAAAAAGTATTAGTTATACCAGATAGGGTAACATATTATTAAGGGAAGGTAGCCCAAATAGGAAAGATACCCAAACAAGGAAAACCCCCAAATAGGAATGGAATCCACGGTATATGGCCGAAATAATCGGAAACCGGTTGCTACTTGTAAGAGCGCAGTGATAGCCAAGAGGCAGTTTTGTAGATGCTTCATGCATGACTCTGGAGATGCTGCTTATGCTTCGGCCCCATTCGACAGATCTTACACCGGAATATGGTCTTCTTTTTTAATGTAAGCCAGATCCTTCCCCATGAAGTCCTTTATCAAGTCTCTTAGACTGGCAAGCCCGTAAGTGCGCTTTTCGAACAGTAAGCGTTACTCCCCCAAGGCAAAGGAAGCAAGTGGTAGCCCATTTTCTGTAAATGTCTCTAATAAAGCGTCACTCAAGACTTTCTTCTCGGCCTCGGCAGCTGCCAGCTGTGGTTTGGTATCCCTCGACAACGTTGTGCTCGCCCTTCCCCAGTGATGCGCATAGTATGAATCTAATGTTACTTATAATTTTATGGGGTAAAGGGCTTGAAACTTTGCTTTCTACTCATTTCATTGTATTTAGTTTATTTTAAATTATATATAAAGATACTTTGTGCCCTTACTCCTTATATCCTGTTCTCTCTAACTGTAGTGTTTGCTTACACTTGCTAGCTTTGTACTTTAAACCCAAAACCCCCTAAAGCTATTAAACCAAAGCATATCATGACTCTAGAGTACTTGTATCCGTAAGGTATTTATAGGATAAAATGTATATAGAACAGTGAAAGTCATCAAAGTGTCCCCCACTCCACAACCCCACCACCACCCTCCTTCTGGCCTTAGCAAAAGAGATAAAATAATTGTTATTTTCGGGTCGAATCTTCATTTCTGCCTAATCTACCACCCACTCACTATCGATGTACACCTTAAATATCTTAACGGGCGCGCTCCTAACGGGATCGATCAACCGTCTGACGCCTACGTTTTGTGTGTTCATTGCTTCGATTCTCGGGGCAGGATGTATAACATTCAAGGTATACCACCAAATGTTGCGTCCAAACATACGGACATCGTGGCTAATGGTCAATATCTGTAGTTCTTACGAACCCTTTTCTTCGACGTTTTTAGACATGTTCCCGGCGCCTTCTCAGCTAGATTTTCCAGCTTTGATATTGGCTATCATGCATTCAACGGAAGACACGCACACATACGTTTATATTGGCAACCTCCTGCTATCTGCGTTCCATAAGTGTGTATTACCCCGGAACTAATGTTGGCTGACCTGACATAGAGGCTTGACGAATTACACAAAAGGTATGGCCCAATCGTTCGAATCGAGCCTAATGAGGTCTCTATCAGGGATTATCAACTAATAATTTTCAGATAGCGTCAGTCAGGCTTCCTCACGGCGCAAATTGATCGGGTCTCTTATTTAAACTTGTTAAAGAGGCTTCTGACCAGCAACGTGGCCTAGCACGCAGCTCGAAGGCGGTTAAGCGCCAGCCCATACTCTTTGCAGTCTATGAGACGTCTAGATTTGCTGATCAGAGAGAAGGCGGATGAACTTGTCAAAAAACTCATCACTATAGCCTCTACTTCGCCATTGAGCCCGGTAAATGTTTTTGAGCTGTGCGGACTATTTAGTTTAGAGGTTGTCTGCAAATCTGGCTTTGCTAGCGATCTTAGCAAGGGTTTGCTCGAGAGTGATGCGAAGAAATTGATGGATGCTATAGATGGCGGTAGCTTGACATTTATTTTTGACACCGTACTTCTATTTCTAAGGGAGGCTGGCCTTGGTTTGAGGCTGCCAGTCTTCATTGGCGACTGCTATCGCAAGCACCAATACTGGGCGATAATATCAAGAGAAGAAATGGTTGATAGTTTTCTCCAAAACTCCACTAAAAATGATGCATATCTCCTTACGCCACTAGCGAGAGGTGTTGATAGCTATCTCGGACGAAAACTAAGCCACGAAGAGATCGTGGAGGAGGCAATGGGACTCATGTTTTGGGACGACATCTACAACGCTTACCTATCTGATGTACGCGCTCTGACGACCAGAGAATATTCATATCTAGCGAAAACTACGCAATGAGGTGTAAGCCTTGCCCGATGACATACTATCCCTCAGGGGAAATGTATTTGTTAATGCGGTTATTAAGAAAACTTTTCGTTTGTATCCCGCCATACTCTCCACATTGCCGCGCATCCTGAAAGAGCCTCTCCCGGTAGGCGGGTATGCATTACCAGGAGGCACGGTAGTCGGCATGCAGAACTACGTTCACCACCGTTCGCCATTGGTCTTCCCAGACTCTGATGGCTTCAAGCCTGAACGTTGGCTCGAAGCCAGCCAGGCTATGGAGGCATTTTTTACTCGATTTAGCGTCGGTCAAAAGTCCTGTATTAGACAGAATTTGATGGATTAATGCATGTAGTCTTGAATAATATTCATAGTTTTCAAATAAACATCTTTCGATATTCCGGATAGAAAGCTCGCATGCTAAAACAAGGCCGACTCACTATAAGGCGCCTATACTTTAGTCGATATAAGATGGCCTTGTGGATAGGATTATATTATACTGAATAGAATAATATATTTACCCCTCTCGTTGTAACCATCCCATTTCTCCTATATGTCAGGCTCTCTATCGTCCAACCTAATATTCTCTTTCCACCATCCCTCGCGCCTAGGCTATTTTTCTTACCTATGCTTACTTCGCAGCCTTTGTTTTCTTTCCCCATCCACTATGCAACCTCCGGACATCGTAAATGGCTTCAATTTAAGTTCCGTATTGCTTTCCTAGCAGGCTATTTCTTATCCCCTGTAAGTGCAGGTAACAATTTCAGGTCCCTTCTGCGTCTGCCCCCCCCCCCCGGAGGCCCGAAGTGTGGACGAGATTTACAACGTTAGACGCCCATAAATGAACGGGACTTTACCTTCATAAGATTCGAGTTGTCCGACAAATCAGATATGGGTCCAAGATTCCCGCCAAACGGTACGCTATCAGAGTAGGATAGCACCGTCTCATCCTTATTTAAAGGAAACCATCATCCGACCGCCACAACATCCGATTCAGATATCCTCCTCCTTCAACTTTGCGCTAAGTCCTGGACCCGTATATGGCGGTTCAGGACACAAAATGAACGGCAATAATCGAAATCCCGTCCCCACTTCCTCCGATCGCTATTATCATGGATGGCTCTTACACCGGGACTGCGGTACACCAAATTTACTCATCTCTGGTTAAAAGCACAGGTGCTTGTGGCCGCCACCTTCACTACATACACGCTCTACATGGTCGCTATGGCCTAATTGTGCGCATCGTTCCGGCTGAGATGGCCATTGCGGATTATGACAGCTTCTAAGAAATTCACCGTATCAATTCGGGCTATAACAAGACCGTGTTGTGCGAGAATTTCACGGCCCAGGAGTTACCAGGCATCTTCGTAATGCGTGAGCCAAAGCAGCACGCAAAGAGAAGACAGTTGTTGGCCAGGGGATATGGCAAAAATTGTTTACGCCAGCACTGGGGCCCATGGTTAGGAAGAAGTCTGACATGGCGGTTGCAAGAATCAAGAAGGATGCCGCAGGAACAAGTGTTGATGTTCTAAAGTAGTAGGCCGATTTCATAACAGACGTTATTGGACATTTGTTATTTAAAGAGTCGTTTTACATGTTAAAGTTAAAAAAAAAAAGTAAGTTAAGTAGCTATTTTCATACTTTTTTTTTTTCAATTATATACTAAGCGTAGACTCAGAAAAATTCATACAACAACGCTGTCGAGTAAGCATTCTTTGTTGGCGGAATCAATGCAAAACGTTTTCGGATGTATAAAATCTGTAAATATCTGCTTTTTAACATTTATTCGGACGTTATTTCGGACTACTGATTGCTTTTCCGAGTATGGCACTCGCGCTATATTTAACTGCAAAAGCGAAAAAAGCACAGCGCCAAACTTCTTTTCCAAAGTTCTCGCTAAAGCCGAGAAAAATAAAGTAACTTTTACTGACACGCAGTACACTTCGAAACTGGAAACTTTATTGTAGCAGAGTCTAATACTACGGCTATAAGCTTTGACTTATTTTGTGTAGGTTGTGCCCAAGCGATCAGGGTTACAGAAAGCCCTTGAGGACGAAGTACGAGAACTGAGATCTGATTTCGCAGATTTTGATCTCGAAACGCTGCCTTTGCTTAATGCTACAATCGGAGAAATGCTCCGGCTATATGGTGCTGCCCCTTCCGGCCTCCCACGCCGGATGCCCTCCGGGCGGTGTCATGCTCTGCGGCCACTTTTCGGTAACATTACTGTTTGCGCTCAAGCCTATGCAATCCACCGCGAATACATTTTCTTCTGTGAGCCCGATAGGTATAGCCGTGCTTATTCTTCAACATAAACCGTCTGGTGTAATTCAACCATAGCTTCGATCCCTCTCGCTTTCTGGAAAGAGAGAAGCATTAGGCCAACGCCGCTACGGCCGTACACGCCTTCGGCGCCGGCTCGCGCGTCTGCCGTGGAATTCATCTGGCCAGTATGGAGCTTGGTTTGTCAACTTGCAAATTCTTCCGTGAACGCTTAAGCGCAATACTCGTTGCGCAGACCGCAGGTGAGAGCGTGGAGATGGAGAATTATTTGCTTATTACACCAAAATCTCATCTCTGTAAGATCACCTTCTGATTTTCAGTGTGAACCGAAGGTTAAGAAGATGAAGGATAAAGGAATCTAGTTGTGAGGAGTAATCATGGCTCTTGTTTGATGTTACGTCCGTAGGACTGTTCTATGCTGATATCCACTAAACCCACAAGTGGCTGGGCCGGTGACTATGAACGTGTGCCTATGTGCCGCTTTGATTGTCGTTCCTATATGCAGACCTTTCACCCTATTTTATCAATAGTATTTCTATTCTTTATAATATCAGTCTTTCGCTCAGTCGCACTAATAGAAGCCTGAGATGAGGAGCATCCCGCGAATTTTATCGAACTGTTAATTGACATACGCACCGGGCGGTGGAGATTGAAAAGGTCATGATTAGCACTGTATATTTAACTTACAAGGCGTTGAAGCTTTTTAATTTAACTTGCCAAAGAGTGATCTCGGCGGTAGATCAGTATGAAAACTGGTTAATGATTAAGCGTGTAACTAATGGAATTGTATTGTCTAAAGCCTTAAGAGGTTAGACTCAAGGGTTACTAGATATATTTTCTACTTTATTATATGTATAAGCAACTATTTAAATCGTACGTGTTATAAACGCCTTTATTTTCTTTGATGTAATATTGGTAAAAGTCGATTTCTCATACTCTATACACGTCCAAAGTATTTTATTAAGTCCACACTGCCTTTAACTTTGCTTTTGCTTTTTTATAATCGAGTAATCTTTAGACTTAACCATTAACTATTACATAATAGGGCATTAGGCTGCACTATACAGCATAATTAAAATGTCTTTCGCCTCAGGTCACCACAAACCAACCCACACAATCATACACATCCGGACTTCTTCAGGTCCTCCACGCCCCACAAAGTCATAACCAAATAGAACCCTTCAATCTCATCCCACTCAAGACTACATACCCCGGGAGCTCTTTAAAGCTCAATTGGTGTTTGAAATACTCTCCATACACGATGTCCATCACAAAGCACTCGCCTACGAACTCAGACTTGGAATCGTGCTGTAAAAATGAATCTTAATTAACATTAACGACCACGCCCAAATCGCGTCGTTTCCTTAATTTGGCCCTACTGCGGTCGCAACGCACCTACTTCATAGCGGGCCCATCTCCTATCAATGTAATGCCTTAAGCTCTTTCCCCAAAAAGCCACAGGGATCAAGAAACTCCCACCCATGAGAATCAGAATCCCAATTTCAAGGTTCTCTTTCAAATATCCCTGTGACTTGACCCAAGGTAAGATAGCGAAACTGATACCGAAGCTTACAACATAGCTGCCTCCTCCAACAACCACCAGGGCGCTTGCCGCCCATCGAGGGAAGGATGCAGTGACCCAAAGCGTATTTGCGATGCCCAATGAGATACTGGTGAAAGCATTAAGGAAGTAGGCAACATAGATGAGGAAGAAGTGCAACTTCAACTCAACCGTGCACCCATATAAGATAATACTTGCAATACCAGCCAGAACTGGCAGGATATAGGCAGGCAAATAGTGTTCGGCGTCCTGAAATCCACCGTTCCGTATGGCAAGTTTTTGACAGACTTTTGAAGTCAAGATTCCGGTGGCAGGCCATGCGAGAAGAGCTCCAAAGGCACCGGCTAAGTTAACAAGTGCTACAGTGTTGAGGGAAAGATTGTAAGGAGGAGAGCTGAGTACGGAGACGTACGTCATGCCAATCGAAAGCATGCTACCGAAGACAACAGCGTTGAGCAGTGCGACGCAGAGGATGAGTGGATTACAGATGCACAATAAAATCTGGGGGTAGCACACAAACATTTTGCGCCAGCCTCCTGGCATTATCCTCCAAAACCCAAACTTCCGCGATAGCAATTTCCACGGAGTATCGTCAGGTGTATCAGGTAGGACCTTTCCGCCTGGAACTTCGATCCATTCTTCATAGATCTTTACTTTCTCAGTTGCCGTTTGAACCAACACCCGCCCGTCAAACGCGACAGGCGGGCGGACGAAGTATGTTTCCTCATACCAGAAAAATGCCATGATAAGCGCTATGACAGATGGAATAGCCCAGTAACCGTAGAATAAACGCCAGCTCCCGCTAGCTTCGACTAAGTGTGGTATCGACGCCAGTATTGCAAGGCAGATGAAGCTCCCTACTGACCAGAAGATAGCGATGAACTGGGGACGTTCGTGAATGAATGTGAGATCAATTATCATGACAAGCATCTACTCGCCGTTAGAGATTTTGACGGGGTTTACCATTGGTCAAACACTTACACCACTCATGTTGAGGCCGGTAGCCATGCCCTGGAGGCAGACAGCAATCAAGATTTCGACGAAGTACACGGCTTGAGCAGCCCATACTGTTGCTACCAGCATAATAACAACATTGAGAAGGAACACTGGCCGCCTACCCACTGCAAATGAGAGTGGAATCCAGATAAAAGCACCAAGACCCATAAAAAGGGTTGGAGCTGATAGAAGAATCGAGATATCAAAAGGACTCGTGTCCTGTGAAGGTTCGACATGTTAAATCTCCTCTCAATCTGACCTTTTTAGAGCGATAATTCGCTTACCTCTGGTGGGAACGCTGCCACCAGATCTACAAACATTAAGCTCGGGCCTTGCACCAGCACGAGTCCAATGATCGAGAAGAAAACGATGGCGAGTCCAGCTCTTAATCGCTTCCACGTGCTCCAGTTCAGTGGGTCCCGAGGCGATTTGCTCGGGATCGGAAGGTCGAGCACACGTCCATCGGAAGTGATGAGAAATACGCTACCAAGGGCGCCTGTTGATTCTGGCCGGAGCGAAGATGAAGACAAAGATCTGGACGACATTGTAGGAAGTGTCTCCCGAATGATTAAATAGGGAAAATGAGGTGGTGAACGTCGTACCACTTCGTAGGACGAAAGACAAATCAATTGTCTTGTATGGCCCACTATTTCATATGAAGGAAAGGTTTCATTCCCAACAGTCTTCGTCGGTCTTGAGTAGGAGAGATATATGATCTCATATCGTGGACTAACGTATGAAGCCGATGCTTCCAGAAGCTATGCATGCCGTGAAACACCTTGTCGTGAGCAAATCCTGCTTATCAAGTCCTGCCCATAAAGTTTTGAGACAGGAGGCTGAATCCCAGCCGCCCCGTGAGACAAGAGCCGCTTCTTGGATGTAGCGTGGTGTGATTTTAAGTTTTTCAAGGGAAAAAACGTCCATCATCCAGGTCTGAGCCAACACATTTGAGTTCATCATGAAATTTTGCCTCTGTGCCTGTGCGTTCGGAATTTTCGCTTCTTTGCATCTGCCATTCGGTATATATGGCGATATTTTTGCAGGATTGATGGAAGGGTAAAGGATGCGATTTGTCGTCTTCAGTGAATAAGGTTTTTTTGATGTGTTTTAGAATTGTCGCCATGCCGGATATTCTGGACATGCAGGCCCCCCGGAAGGATTTTCTATCCTCCCCGGACGGGTGAACCCTAGCTTTGGCTGCGTCGGCAGAGGCTGTCGGTAGAGGGAGCATGGGTTGTTGGTAGAACGCGTGGCAGTTATCTGCTAATGGCATAGTCGATAATGTGACACGCTTTGAACCCAGTATATACCGTCGCTTCGGCCGTCTTCTAATTAATCGCTTTGTTTCCACAATTTTATTTCTTTTCTAATATGATAAACCTGGATGGCGACGGTGAACCGATGGGCACGTATAGATCACGTGGTTATCAGCCTCATATGCGGCTGTCAGGAATCGGCTTACGTAAGTAGGCCAAGGAGCTAGAAACATCTTCCCCTCATTTACAGCTCAGAACTGTAGATAACAACATTAATGAATAACGCTCATACAAGCCTGTATTTCCATCACCGTGATACCTTCACAGATCCTCTAACTGATTCCTCTTGCCTGATAAACCCCATTTCTGACAGCGGCTGGTGCTGTGAAACAAGCCGCCAAAGTCGAATAAGATATCTTAGCCGTCAAGTCTTGGCATATGGACGTCGTTTCCGGCTCTTAACCCTTCATTTCCTGTTTTCCTTTCCTTTCTTAGTGTTAGATTTCTTATTGTAGTAATATATTGAACCATATGCCGCTTCCTCTGCAATGGGGCCACCTCAATCGGGCTCGTGATAGTTTTAACTTCAGCCTTCAGCCATTTTGTCTTGTAGCTGGTAAACTCGCCATCAGGGACTCTCGCCCTGTTGAGTCTTTCTGTCACCCTGTCTCCACTTGCTGCAACTGGCCTCTTAATATTAAGGTCTCATGCGAAATTATATGAACGCTTCATCATATCAAGGCGATTCGCCCAGTCTTGGTAGAACCCTTAAGAATTCCAACACGACATCAGCGCCTTGTGCGCCAACTACTCCGTGTACCATTGATAAGATAAAAAATAACTAATAGAGTTCGGCAATACGTTTATAATTTTGTTGAACTTACGCTCTCCAGCCAGTCCCTGGTGAGCAGCCTTCAAGTCGAAAGACTTTTGTCGGTCTAACACTCGGCAATTTAAGACTCTTGCGCCTCGTTAGTATTATCATTAACTGTCCTCATCATGTCCTTATTCTATGATTCGAATATGCTGCTCTACTTTTTATTCATTTGTTCACGATCGTGATACAGCTGAAACTATGCTACATAAATAAGTGAACCAATGCTAGATTTACGTAACTAACTTAACAAAATAATGTTCATTTTTACAGGTGAGGATGCAAAGAAAAGAAGTAGATGAAAAGGAAAAAGCACACAAGCTGAAAATTCAAGCAAAACAAAAATAGTTATTGCAGAAATACACAAGGCTGAAAGAAATAAACGTGGCTTCAATTAGCACCGCAGAGTTTGTCATAAAGGTCAGTGTTGGCATTCTTATTAAAGCCTCCGTTAAACTTTTGCCTTCGTTTCCAATGTAGATTATCGTACACTGCAGTGTCTAGCTTTAATATGAAGGCGTTGAAAAGAGAGTGAGTGGCGAGAATCGAGCTATTCATGCGAACACAAAAGATTCCCCACAAGTCCCCAAATCTAACGCTACACTACACTACACTAGAACTTGGTCTTTCTCTCAAGCAACCGTATGCAATTATATGATACAATATGAGTATTGAAGACGATGCTTCTCTCCCCAGCATGCATTTAAACAACTCACGAACCTTGATAGTAGTACGTTCGACACCTCTGCGCATTCTTTTACACCAACTTGACGCATACCACTGGCAGGAGTCCAGCCGCAATATATTTCCATGTATGTTATCTGAAATCCATCAGAAATGGCCGTCTTGGCTACTTTCCAGTATCCCCAAGCCCGCACCTCAACTGACTCTAGTGTTCCAAAGCGGAACGCAATAACGGCACATCAAATCAAAGTAACCCCCCCACCCCCACCATATGCTCAGGGTTATACAGCCTGTTGACGCGCACTGAGTGTGACGAGTGGCGTGATAGAACCGAGCGCTTTTCGTATTTGTATCCGCCAAGCTCCTCTGAGGAGCTGGTGAGACGTTCTTCATCTATACAAGCAGTGAAGAGCGTGAGACACAGAAAATTAGGTGGCATATGACGGAATAGTTTCCAATTCGCAGAATATCGAAGTCTCTCCTCCGCTACTTTTGTGCAGCATTCCCGTCCCAATACCAAAGCAGTCATTTAACGTATTTTTCTATGTCTCTTGGTACTGTTATAACATCTAAAAAAAATGCACGCTCGCGGGAAATTACCGCACTTAACATATTATCAAAATGGTATGTGTTTTCTCTTGCTTCAACTGGACTTCCACCACCATGCCTCTTCTTGTTACCATATTATTGCCATGGGAAGATGATTTCGAACGAAGTGTTTTGTGGTGTGAAAGCGTCTCCCTCGTCCGCCCACACTTTCGGCGAGGCTTTTAACGTTGTCAACGCCTCGAAAGATCTTAACAAGAAAGTTCCCAACACGGAAATGAGCTTAATTCTTGGCGCTGGGATATTTTGGATTTATCACGCAATATTGCTCTCTAGCAGAGCCAAAATATAACTTAAATGATACCCTGAAGCCGGACACCCGCCAATGTATATCAAGTTGTAGCAAAACCTCAACCCTATTTCGAGAAAAACCTGCTAAAACTTCTCATCGAAGCATTAGTATCGCTGCAACGACCTGATCTTGGAACCTTTTGATATACTTCCATGCACTGTATGCTATTGAGAATTCTCTGTTAAAGATAACAAGTAGAATTGTGCATCAAAGTGCTCAAAG
Source organism: Bisporella sp. PMI_857 (assembly GCA_021307315.1). NCBI lineage: Eukaryota > Fungi > Ascomycota > Leotiomycetes > Helotiales > Helotiaceae > Bisporella > Bisporella sp. PMI_857. The sequence continues at coordinate 135,206 of JAJSPD010000081.1, forward strand.
TTCCATTCTCCTATATACAGACTCACCCAAAACCAACTGGTTTCAGAAGCTTAACCGAAGTAATTAGTTGCATCGTGTATTTATTTTCAAATGGAAGGCGGAAATTGTTGCTCTGTTGGTGGTTTGTTTATCTCAGGGTCACAGGGGGTTTTGGGGGGCTGATCAGCGCTGTCATGCTGACAGCCAAGCAGTTTAGCGAGCCCCCATCCCATGTTTTCAGGGCTTCTTCGGCGCTCGAAGGTTCCTCCCTGTGCATAGTGGAAACAGAACGCAAAATAATCAGGCTAAGAACTTTCATTAATCGTATTTCCCGGCGATCTACACTAGCCGGGGCCTGAGTCCTCGGAAGAAAAAGCTCTGACTAAGCGACATGAACGCATCAAAAGACTTGTTAATTAAAACTTTGGACGGAGGCAAGGTCCTTAATTTCCGGGCTTAGATCTCCCAAGTAACAACTTTTTACAGGTATCATCCATTGCTCCGTTAGGCTGAGATTCAAATAGCTACGTCTACCTTGTTTCCCTTGCGAAAGCGTCTCCAAGCTCCCGTCTAAAATTGTTCCCGGCGTCTACGCCTCGAATACTGCGGCGGATGGGCACCGTTGAGTTGTGCAGGAATACATACGCGGAGGGCGACTGGGTGATAAATTTCCCAAGCTCCCGGAAATTCAGAAAACCGAAGTCTTGGAACAGGTTGGGCAGGTCCTCATGATGATTCAGAGCTATCCTCCCAACGTTACGGGATTCGGAGGCCTTAACTTCGGTGAAGAAGGAAAGGTGGCCACGGGCGGTCTGACAATTTGGTTTGGTGGCCCATTCACCAAATACACAGGTATGTATCTGTATGTCTTTCAGAAACAATTGGAATTGTCCAAGACGACACCACTTGTCAATGGTTGGAAAGGGACTGATCTTGAAGAACGCTTCAAAAATTTCATTGAATCAGGAGGGTTCGCACATTTACTAAGTAATTAGTCCAAAGTTCAGCTAACCTTAGTTCATGGGGACCTCAGTTAGCATTCCCCTAATTGCAGCGCAGCTTAGAAAGGCGAGGCTTACCTAGACTCTAGGTTTAGAGAACATCCCCTTTGACCTAGAAACAATTCAACTGACCGAATTGTTGGATTTCGATTTCACACATATTGCATCTCCAGGCGGCGAGTACCTCTACTCCTTCGTGGACTTCCACGGCATCACCCCGGGCCCATTCGAAGTTGCAGGAATGGAAAAGCTAAGGCTAGCCCACCTCAATGGTTTCAAGGACAAGCAGCTAGAAGGTCCATTCGGAGAAGCCGAACCGGATTGGAAGACGGCGGGGATATGGCAAGCGGCAGTGGAGAAGTCCGGCATGCGAGCCCTGGCTGATATCGGGGTATCAGCGAGCTTGCTGCTATTTACTGATTTCTGCTTGACGTCTACCCGCCATACTTTTGCTACCACGGTGGTTGAAGAGGAGAGCAGAAGAGCAGCAGTAGGCAGTGAAGAGGGAGATCTAAGCAAACTTGGACGGGTATCTCAAGAGACGGACCACTGATAGCATCTCATTGTTCCCCACACCTACAGACTATAAATAACTAACATTTCGATACATGTTCCACTTAAAATCAGCCTTGCACATCACCCGGTACCATCTCCATACCTGACAAATTCTCAAGGTGCTCTCCACTTCTCAATCAATCCCTTAATCCCATTCTCACTCGCTAAATCTAGCCATTCGTCAAAGTTCCGACATTATTCAACAATATTGAAGTCTGGAAGTGTTCTCAGCTTGGGGCTCCTGATCTTGTCATTGTGCACCTCCTGAACGAGTACTAATCCCCCATCAGTGTAGCATATCAGGGGTTACAGTAATATATCAACTTAATGATTCTTATGGCCTTTTTGCATTGCATCTATGGGCTTCTTGTGGTAGTCAGCGTGGTAGATTCTTTGGCATCCGAACTTCGATTCAAGGAACTTGGAGCTTTGGCACTCAGAGATAAGTCTTTTTCTGATTCCAGGACTGCATATGAAGGGACGACGGTAGCTTCGAGACCTCCTGTTGGCATGGAGTCTAGGCTGCGTTAAGTGTAGATGGTGGTGGTATTTGGCGATATTAAGTATGATCTTTGAAACGCAAGTCAGCAACTTGACGGAGAATTCGAGAGATCAAGATGAGCAATGGAGTGAATATACACTAAGAGCTGCACTTGAGATCCTTGCCTTGGCTAGTCCATGTGATGGGAGGCGAGTTTCCGAGTTTGAGAGAACGGCTTCGCGCCTCTCGCTTTTGTGGAAGTTCGATAGTGAAAAGCCGAACAACGCTGCATTTTCTATGAAGAAATCACAACTATTACCCCCCAAACCCTGCACCAAAGTCCATAAATAACTCCCCAAAATCAAACGGAATCCAACAAAAAGTCAATCCTGGGAAATTCCACTCCAAAATGAACTCCTTCGGAACATAACTTTGGAAGTCCATCTCTGCTTCCAAATTCTCTATCCTAGCAGTTTGAGTGCCTCTACTATCACTCTGAGGGAAATCTCCTCTTAGAGTTCTTTCGCATTTCTCTACGCTGATACTGAGTATTCGGAAATAGATGTTGTTGAAACCTTGGATTTGAGAGAGTTCGCGGAGGAGGGTTTTGGCATCTATAATTAGTTCTGACATGTTTGTTGATTCGGGCATTAGCCGGGCTAACTTGAGGAGCAGGAGGACAGAGAAGGCGCATTTAGCTGGGCGTGGTTACTATATGTTTTGAAATAGTTGGAAACGTAAGGGAGTTTGATAAATAACTTACCCCACACGAAATCCATGCCATATTTGAGTGCACCGAGATACAGTTTTGGGTTAGAAAGAATGGTTGACAAGTGCCTTTGGGCGCTACTTTTTGCAAGGTGTATAAGATTTCTCTGCGTATCCGACATTATCCTTGGATATTTCGTTAGCGTCACGCTTCTTTCGTAAGCTTATCGTGGACTAGACACGTACGCTAAATTGTCAATACCAATCCCTTGCAGTCCCTTGCACAGCATGGTCATTTCAGACCAATCTCTCTGAATTTTCAAGTTGATGATAAGAAGACTAGCTGCGTCGTCCTCATTTCCAACTCTCGATTCTGTGAGGATCTCATTAGCTTACACATTACCGGCAGTCTCACTGTAATATTTACCAACGAGATTGATCCAATCACTGTTCTATCAGCATGCTATCCTCGAAAATTTCGGAGTTCACTCACTCGAGCCAAATACTTAGATCAATTCTCGTGCCTTGAACAATATCGCTCAACTCCTGATCTGAAAGGCTCGTTCCAGGTCGCGGGGATAACTTCTCATGAGCGAGGGCTATCAAAGTAACAGTGTTAGATTCCTGGTGCTAACAGTTCCACCTTGTTCCTCATTGGCCTCACCTCGAATTGAATTCAACTACCTCTATATCAGCCTCAATCCGACCACAATCGAGGAACGGGAGAAATACAAACCTCTACTTGTGCCAAGAGTCTGAAATCAAGCGTGGTTCTAGCTGGATGTCCAAGTAAAACGCGACATCTTCTCATTCCTTCACTCGCTTTTATACCTGGCTTCTTCCCGCAATCGATACTCAATCTATTTTCATGTCAACGATTCTTTTCCAACGCTATAGATCATAAACATACATATTCTCTAGAACAAAAACACCAAACCATACCCTCGCTTTTCGGAATAAGTCCCCATAATCATCCGCATCATTTTCCAGTATCCTAGCACATAATTGCGAATAAGCATCCGCCAACCCAATCTCTAGTGCCATCTTTAGAGCGAGGGATGTTAAAAGCCATCCTTTTTCTGAGTATGAAGCATCTACCAATAATGCTTGGATGACTTCTATTGACGGTGGGGTTGTCCCGATCATTGCGCTACAGATTGGGCTTTTGGTTATGTTTGATAGAGTTTGGTATTGTGGTGATGTCGGCCCTAGTGGAAGTTAGATTGCAGATAAGGGTGTAGGGGAGAGTGGCGAACCATGTTCAACTCGACATCCAACAGCGCAGATGGTATCAAAAAGCATACTACTCCTGCTTCTTACCGAAGCAAAAGTATCAAATATCGGATCAAATACTGGGACGTATTTGTCCTACGATCATAGTTAGCCAGTTACGCGGCAAATTCCTAAATACAATTCACCTACACAACCCTGAAAGAAAGTCCTGAAGTAAACCACTGCTTCGTCAAAAGTAATAACCCCCTTCTCCACAACATCAACATCTAGCTCGAAATTACGAAAATTGCGCTGTGCATTCGCTGATCCTGGGTACGCTTGCACACCGGACTCAGCAACAGAACTATCTCTATAACCTGAATGAAAGGGAACATCGACTTGATTGTTGTGTAAAGAGTGATGACCGGAGACCATTGAAACAGGAGAAGCAGTCTCAGGCCCTTGTTGGCCCTGATGCTGAACTTGATATTCCGAAACCGAGTAAGGGGACGTCAGATCCGATTTTCTGGACTGCTGCTGGAGTTGAAAGAGTGCTACGGCTGTGTTTGCGTCTGCGACGCGGCTGTTGAGTTGGTTCACTTGAGCCTCTATTTGTGCTAGTTTTCTAGTTGTAGACTTAGTTAAGCTTTTGTTTCAATAAAGGGGAGGGCATCGAAAGAAACGAGACATACTGGGCCATTTCGTCTTCGATTGGTTTCACGTAGTCACAGTGGGCGTTTGCGTTTCGACATCTTGTGCATGGCTTTCCGCCATCGCAACGGACCTGTTTAAATATCAGTCTCTGGTCTGAAACAGATATACCCAGAGATGGGGAAACGAAGCAGAACCGAACCTTCGAGCTCCGACAGGCAGCGCATGCTTTCTAACCCAAGTCAGCATCCCAGAAGTGGGAATTGTCACTTCACCCACCGGTATCCTCCGTTTCTTTGGGTTTGGTGACGGGTAGCTCTCCATTCATGTTATGTGGTAGAAGTTGCGGAGAAAAATCCTGGAGATGTCGTCCGAATCCCGAAACTGTGTCTTGCGGCAACTGACGGAAATCCGGGGTTTGGCATGCGGGGTGGCCAACGATCACGTGCTTCCCTTATTTCCAACCATTAGTAACTAGGCCTCTGCCTGGCCCTCTTCTCTTATTTCAACTTTATACAAGAATACTCTGAAGCTCCTTTGAGTGCTACATCATCTGTGGCGTAATGGCTGGAGTATTGCGTCTTTCCAACTTAGCCAGCTGGGACGACATAACAAAGTATGATTGACAGCAGGGTTTTTAGGAATGGATATGAGATATCCCTGGCTCGTAGGAAGTTCGCCAGTCATGTTTGTCAATTTGAGTCGCGAGGGCCTTTAAACGTTTTGGTGGAGGTATCAGGTCTTCTGGTGACTGGCCCGCTGGGCGACTAAGGGTCGCGTTTCAATAGAGTTCTTCTGGCTGTTGGTCTTTGCTCTTCTAGCCGTTTTAGCCCCCTTCCCATTATCCGGTGATGATGTTTCTTGGAGATTGTCTTCAACAGATGAGAAAATGGTTCGTCATATAATGCATTAAAGCATTTCACTTTGCCTTGCACGCATGGCATGGACCACCTTGCGTTTCGGGATCGTGAAGTGCTACATTCCACAAGCAACTTGAGGCGTGGCGATAGCCATAGGTTCTTCTTCATCGTCAACTAATGCAAAACACCGCTTAACACTAGCCGTCTCACGACTATTTGAGTAAATAGATCCAAGAAAGGAGCATGAAGCCTTTCTCTTGAGGAGCACAGCCTTATGGCTACTCTTGACTTAGCGTTATCCTTTGTACTTAGGCAACAGTAAAACCTAGTATTCTTCCTTGTCCTCTGTAATTTACCCTTTTCCTTACGCTGCCTAGATTTGACTGCTTACCTGTTGTGCTTTCGAAGTTCGTGATATACCCCCTCCAATGTTATTACGATTAACGGCTTACCAACGAAGACTAGACTGCAGTATTGAAGGCCCGCGTTAGGAGACTGTCACGGAGAGTTAGGGGTCTATATATCACTGTAGCATGTTTGACCATCAGTGGATTCACTTTTGGTCGCATGGTGCAGTGGTACCATTTTACTCGTCACAGAGACTAGAGGGAGAAAAGTGCTATTAAATTATTGAAGCTAATCGCTTTCAGCGCCACCCTACCTGCATGAATGTTGGCCACTGATTCCTCAAATTTTATCCTGAGCGGCCCTACATTCAAGTGTGCTTCCTGAATACAAACACTTAAAAGTTGCTCGCTCTCCTCAACACCATGTATCCGCGATACGCTGAACAGATTTAACTCTTTATTGACATCTATAGCGTATAAACAGAGCGACCACGACTATCATTTCCTTTCCTGCATGGACCGCTTCCAGTAACAACTGTTCTCTTATCCCCAAACGGCAAAATGATATCAAGATCAGTCCAAACAGGCACAAATTTATTATCTTCTCCCTTACTTAACTCCACCAAAACCGTATCATCAGTAGAGCTATACTTCACAGTAAAGGCGGAGAGTTGGAGTTTTGCAGAGATTCCATCATCTTCATACCATGTGTACGAGAATACTTTGGAGGAAACTCCCGCTGGGGGGAAGATTTCAAGTGCTCGGTAATCATCTTCGACAACGTTGGCGGAAGGAAATCTGTTGTCGCCAGGTGAGCGGGTCTGAATGTCTTTGCCAACAACAATCGCACCACCAACTCGAGCTAGGAGGGGGATTCCATCTTTCCACTGAGATTCAAGGTCGATCCATTGTCCGGAAGAGATATATTGGTGTGGGGCATTGAGATTCAGGTATCCATCATCATTATCTGACTTTGGTAGATACAATCTTGCAGTCGTATTTCCGGCTTCGTAGACACCTAATATTGGACTAGTCAGCATAATTTGGCTCCTAAGGAATTTCGAACCTCAAGATTTAATAGTATGTGCAGCGGAAAGTGAAAAATTCACGAGTTTACGTACCACCGACCATAATTGTATCTCCGAGCCAGTATTGAGTCTCGCCTCGCATAATCTCAGGCGTCCACACCTCTGGGTCTGATTCATATCCCCAACCGATCCATCTTTGTGGTGCTAACGCTGTCATGTGACTCTCTAGCATAAGCGAGTAGAGATATGGAATTATTTCGTAGCGTCGCTTGATTACGTCTCGAACAAGTGGAGTGATTTCAGGATACCTGAAAGTCCAAAGTTAGTACTGGGTGAGTATTCGGCAAAATCTGGCTGTCTCAGGGGCTGGTGAACGTCGAAATTGCTTAAAGTCACCTATGTGAATGAAAATGAGAAAAGTCAAATACATACATCCACGGCTCGATGACACCGCCGATGGTGTTATCGTTTTCATCAGTCTTAAAGCAGTTAATGGCAAAGCGGGGCGAGTAGACCCCAAGCTGGACCCATCGAAGGAGGAGTTCTGGGCTTGGTTGCGGACCTTCGAAACCGCCAATATCATGGCCGTAGCACTAATAAATCAGTATGGAGGCAAAACATGGAATTTTAATGCTGAACCTACCTGTAGCAAACTCATGCCTGCATTGAGAGCCAGCGAATTCGCGCCTTTCATGCTATCCCAGCTCGTCATATTATCCCCACTCCAGGAACTCGCAGCATATCTCATTGTCCCAGCAGTTGCAGACCGAGTGAGAACAAATGGTCGATATTCGGGTTCGAAATCGACAAGGGCATCGTGAGAGGACTTAGCCATCAGCTCACACTGAAGACTTCGGCCCCAAAGACCAACTTGTTTTCCGACATTAGCAGTGGAGGTAGGATCCTCACGTTTCAAGTCACATTCCCATTCGTCATCAGGTATGGTATATTCATTGTTGTCATTCCACATGCCCTCGATGCCAACCTTTCGCAGTGCCTTGACTCCCTCGTACCACCACTGAAAGCCAAATTCAGATGTAAAATCGATGTGACCACCCTCGCCACTCTCTCCGCCACCAGCACTCCAAAGTCTCGCAATACCAGACTTCTTCGTCCGAGGATCGGTGAAAAAAGCGCCTGCAGCGGCAAGTTTTTGATATTCGGGGTGGTTTGAGAGAATGTAAGGCTTAATATTCGCAAGGATTCGGATGCCTTCTGCGTGGTAGTCGGCAACGAATTTTTCTGGGTCTGGAAACCTGTGTCGATTCCATGTGAAAACGTTTCTTGTCTTCGGTTCGGTCTCAGCAATTGTGTATCCCGATGAGAGTTGAAAAGCTGAGCAAGGAATATCGTAGTGTTTCAGCTTTCCCGCAAACTCCATCAATGCATCGGAAGCTCGGGGTTCATCCAAGGTGGAGTACTTCATGCCACCAGCGATGTAGCCAAATGCCCAACGCGGGACTAACCTGGGATATCCAACGAGATCTGCATATATTTTGACGACATCCTCCACAGTCTTTCCCACCATTATGTACTCCTCCAAGCCGCCGTAGTCCTGTCGGTATACTTTGAAGTGACCCCAAAGCCCATCAACTTCCGAGCCCACTGAGTATGTCCCGCGACTATGTGACGTGGAAAACATCGCAACACATCCTTCTGGAGTAGCGTTGATGAGAAGCGGGATGTGCTTATACAGAGGGTCTGTCCGGTAAACATCGTAACCAAAAGAATCGGTCACAGACAGGATGAAATGTCTGTTGGCCAAATTCATTGGAGCCGCCTTCTCTCCTAATCCAACATGTAATGTATCCCTCTTATAGGATGTATAATGCGCAATGCCGGCCGAATCTACGGCATAGGATCGAAATTGAAGATCGCGGTGGATTGGCTTCTCTTGTCCTGCCAGCTGCAGAGACACGACTGGAGCGTTGCTCCAATCAACTGTGGCTTCGACATCGCCAATTTTGATGGAATGTTTGGACTCGGCAGATTCAGAGGAGGGTTTACGGCCTTGGAAATCGATTGCTGGACGAGGCGTGCTCGGATGAGGAGGAAGCGGGTGGGTTTTGGAGGAAAAGGTAGTCCTGAAGAGACCTGGACGAACTGCCTGGAATGTAAATAGGAATGGAGAATCCGTGTCAGTCGATTCTAGAGCTACCTCTGTCGAGGTATGCGGGGTCTTTGAGGTATAGCCATTCTCTTGAATGGGCTGGTACTTTCGTGGAATATACTCTCGTTGCGGCATTGTGAGAGACGGAAGAAGACGAAGAAGAAGGAGGAGGGGAAATGAAGGATAAAAGATGGATGGTGTGCCACTTGTACTGCAGAAGGCTTCACTGAAAGAAAATCATGATTTATACTTACCGTCCAGGCGGTACTACTTATCCGACGTCGGCTCCAGGGCCGGATCAAAGAAGGGTACCACGTGTTTAATAGTTTTGACCGGGACTGGACTGGAACTGGGCGATATTTTGATATTCATGTTCATGTTGATGGGGGTTTTGATGGTCATTTTCTATGGAGAAATCCCGGGGTTGTTGGGGTTGGGCGGGCATTGTGCATTTTGCATCTCTATGCCAAGACCTTTAGACTCGGATTTCGCTTTCTTCTCCGATCAACCTCGGATCTCTGGTCTCTGGGTCTTTGGTCCTCTCGAGTCATGTTCTCTTTCAAATTATCGAAATTAATATTGTCCAGGATCAACTGCAATATTCGCCTCCCTCCATTTTCTTCGCATTTTCATCCGAAATCCGATAGACCTTAGACCCCAGACCCCCAGATTCTCCATAGACACTAACTTGGCCTGATTAGTCCCATCCATTTGGACGGGATTGTTTAGCCAGCTTTCTCTATAAATATTAGAGATGGAGAGAACTCATCCTGCATCTGCTTTACCCCCCCTGATTCCATCTCACTGCAGCTGATCTGCATTTGTTATCATTGCAAATCCTCTCCCACCCTCCCATAAAGGTCTTCATTTGATCCTTCAGTTGGTGTCCGTTCAAATGGATTCGAACAAAGACTCGGGGTCTGTTGACCGCAAGGACAACGTCGAGACCGTCGAAAGCCTCCCTGTTAACAAGCATGCATACAATGAGAAACCTACCACCGGCAGGGACAGAGCAGCCGACTTCCTTGCCACACAAGAACGAATTACTGTCTCCCCAGAAGAGAATAAACGCATTCTCAGGAAGATTGACCTTGCCATCCTGCCCATTATGCTCGTTGTATATTTCCTCCAGCAGCTCGACAAGTCTTCGCTGTCCTATGCAAGTGTCTTTGGAATTATCCAAGATGCCAACCTCAAAGGACAGGAATATTCCTGGCTGGGTTCAATCATTTACATCGCACAGCTCGTCATGCAGCCAATCATTGCATACTTCCTTGTCAAGCTCCCTACTGGGAAGTTTGCTGCGTTGATGGTCGTCTGCTGGGGTATCACCCTAAGTTGCATGACGGCAGCGAATAATTTCAAGGGCCTGCTTGTAACCAGATTCTTCTTAGGCACGTTTGAGGCTTCAGTTGGTTAGCATTCTCTCTTCATCTAAATATTGTTAGTCACTGACGGTCATCTGTAGCCCCGACATTCGTTGCAATTACCCAAATGTGGTGGCGTCGTAGTGAGCAGACAAACAGGAATGCTTCTTGGTATGCTATGAATGGTGTGACAAACATTGTATGGGCTTCTCCCCCAATAGCAGAGTATTTTTTGACTAACAACCCAAAGATTGGTAGTCTTTTGGCATATGGTCTAGGACATATCTCATCTGGTTCTCTCCATTCATACCAGATCATCTTCCTATTCTGCGGTTTGGTAACTGTTGTATTCTCCGTCGTGGTGTTGTAAGTTGAATTAATCCATCCATCTCTTCACAGGTGAACATTACTCATTAAAATAGTATCTACCTTCCAGATTCTCCTATGGATGCCAAATTTCTCAACGACCACGACAAGGTCGTCGCCGTAGAAAGACTCCGAGACAATCAAATGGGAATTGTATCAACACAATGGAAATGGGAACATGTTTTCGAATGCCTTCTTGACATTAAGACCTGGTGCTGGTTCTGTCTTATCACATCCATTTCGTAAGAATACCCTCTGGATATCTTCCATATCCACGCTGACATTGATGCCTACAGAATTCCCAGTGGTGGTATCACCACTTTTGGTCCTCTCATCCTCACTTCCTTTGGGTTTGATAAATACGAGTCAATGCTTCTAAATATGCCATTCGGTGCAGTACAAATTATCGCTACCATGGGTGGCGCCGCATTTGCTACATGGACAAAGAAGAAAGGACCAGCGCTTGCACTTCTGTGCGTTCCACCAATCGTTGGAACAGTGATGCTGCTTTCCCTGGAACATACTGTTCCCAACCGAGGACCACTTCTTGTTGGATATTACTTGGTGAGCGATACCGTTTTATTTATTTATATAAATGCTAATGTTCATAGATCTCGGTCTATCCTGGAATTTGTAAGTTCGACTTATTGAATTGGTCTTAAAATGGTTTTCACTAACGTACTCCAGCTCCTCTCATCTACTCTTGGTCATCTCAAAACACTGCAGGCGAAACCAAAAAGAAGTGCACTACTGCCATGCTATTCATTGGTCAAAGTGCTGGAAATGTATGATTTCAAATCTCTATTTCTATTCAGCTTTAACTGACCCTTGCAGATTATTGGACCGCATCTCTACACTGTTACGGACAAGCCTCGTTATAAGCGTGGTCTCACATCAAGGTACATTTATTTCGTTCCAGGTTCTTCCTCCAGGGCACTAACTATGTCTAGTTTAACACTATTTATTGTCCTCATAGTCCTCGTCGTGTAAGTATATGCCCACAACTCTCCTTAACCCAATACTGACTTCCACTTAGCTTAACAACACTTTATCTCATGTTCCTCAACAAGCAGCACTCCAAGCGCAGAGTTGCAGTTGGAAAATCCGCAGTCATCGTTGATCGGTCTATGATGAATGTTAAAGAGCGAGCAGCGGATCTTGCTGCTCTTGGAGGCGAAGAGGGTGAGGAGGCTAATCGGGCTGGAGATCATGCATTTGATGATATGACGGATTTGAAGAACGAGGATTTCATCTTCATTTACTAAAAATCACGCCGTGTTCAAGTAGCATTGGTATGGAAACTAGGTATATACTCCATCAATTTGTTCATACTCTTGTTTCTGGATAGTTCAGCCCTTGTAAAAACTAGAAATAATATATGAATCCCACAAACTCTATTACTAGTAAGCAGGATTAATTGACTATTAAGAAAGTCCGCTGGGGAGTCTTGGCTGTGAAGAATTATAAAGTGAGAAAGAGTCAAGCCTATGGCACAGGGCGACACCATGAGCACACATATATTTATTTGCGTCCAATCCCAAAGGTGTGTAGCCAAGTTTAAAAGCCATCAGTCACGAGGCGATATTGCGAAGCTCGCTAGATGGGCGAGCTGTGTTTGGTAATATCCAATCTTGATCTTTACGCTGATTAAACGTTCCAGAATCGTGATATCACCCCCTTCGGGCCAAATTCCAAAGATCAACAATCGGAAGTATTTACGCCCTGGCAGAGCTGAACTTGTGCTCGTGTGCTTCAAGCCACTCAGTAACTGGCTTGAGAAACCGCTTGGCCGATCTCCTTGAATTCGACGGTTGTAGGTTGATCTGAGATTCCTCTCTTGACAGCCTCTTCCATGATGCTCGCCGTGGCAGTTGCCCCGATACGCGTGACCCTCAATGACATGACGTGCAGCAAATCATCTAGCGTCCTAACGCCACCTGCCGCTTTAATCCGTATTTCCGGACTCGAGTGCTGTCTCATTAATTTCAGATGAGGTACGGTTGCACCCTTGTAAGAGTAAAATCCATCAGGCCGCTTGACGAACCCGTATCCCGTAGACGTCTTGACGAACGCGACCCCGGCTGCGGAGCAGATCTCACAAAGCCGTATGATATGCTCATCCCCGAGGTAATCGTTCTCGAAAATAACCTTGAGGATAGCGCCGCGCTTGGTGACCGCCGCGTTGACCTGGGAAATCTCGTTCCCGATGTAGTCCCAATCTCCCCCCAACGCTTTCCCGATGTTGATCACCATGTCAACCTCCTTACCGCCAGCTTCGGCAGCAGCGTTCGCCTCAAAGACTTTGACCTCGATTGTGCTATTTCCATGGGGAAAACCAATGACAGGACACACGAGTACCTCACTCCCTTCTAGCTCCTCCTTTGCCATTGGAACATGATAAGGCTTAACGCATGCGGTAGCGACATTGTATTTTTTGGCAATGCGTAAACCTTCTAGAACATCGTTATCTGTCATAGTAGGATGGAGAAGGGAATGGTCAATCATTTTGGCTATTTGACCCAAGGTCACTGTGACAGCTTGCTGCGTAGCGGTCATTGCTGAGATGTGCTTGTTCGAGCCCAAAGAGCCTGTAACTTATTGCTGTGTATGATGACGAAAGCCCTGGGGATTGGTCCGAAAGCGTGGTGTTCATAGAGAGCTAAATATCGTGAATCTGTTTCTGCTTTGAATGTCGACGGTGAATGTCTTGCCGTTTTGGGCAATTCTACCCGCCATTGAAAACCCACGAAAGCAAGAGAAACGCTCTTCCTCCCTCTGCTCTGCCATATCCTTCCCATGACTGAAGCAACCAAAGGAGAGACAGCCCGGCCATGTGTTTATCACTAAAACTGTGGTGCAGTCCAACACAAGGATGGAGATTGTGGATTCACACGTGACCCAAATGGACACGCCCCATGGTCACATGATTAGGGCAGAATTATTGCTCTTTGGTAAGGTTCTAATTGTAATCGGCATTTTCGCATCACAGAATTGACTGTAGCTCAAAATGCTGAGCTAATTATTGCAATTGGCGAACGTACTAAGCCGGGCATAGCCAGGAAATTGTATGCAGTCGGTAAAACCTCGGAAGAGCATTGCAGAGATCTGACTTGGGAAGCATTTCGGAGCCATCGGCCAAGGTGTCGGGTGTCGGGATCACTTCGGAATCAGCATACCCCACAACCAACTCCGCATGCCGTACCAAGTAACCCTCGTTTAGGAAGGTTTACGCACGGTTTTACATGGGCGGCCAAGCAAACGCCTTCTCTGTGTAATATATTGCTATCTACAACATCAGGTTGTCTATCATGAATCATCCTCTTCTCTAGCCTCTAATCTCAATCTTTTATGCCATCTTCTTCATTGCTTTTCTGATTCATACATCATAATGGCGAGTATAGATGTCGAAGATGTTCTTGCGAACCTGACGCAAAAGGAAAAAATCGATCTCCTGTCTGGTATGTAGAATATCTTCTTGTTGAGTAACAGTAAGAATGACACTTTAGGTGGTGGCTTTTGGACCACGAAATCTATCCCTCAGCATGGCATTCCTGTATTACGCCTGTCCGATGGTCCAAATGGTGTTCGTGGAGAATCGTTCTTTGCTGGGAGTCGAGGAGCTGTAAGAGTGTTTTATTCCATTAGCAGAAATGATTTTATTGAAACGTTGAGCTACAGGTCTTACCTTGCGGAACTGCACTTGGTGCAACGTGGGACCAGAACTTACTATATCGAGCCGGCTGCCTCATGGCCAAAGAAGCAGTGGCCAAAGGTGTGCATGTTCTCTTAGGACCAACAATCAATATACAGCGTGGCCCTCTTGGGGGTCGTGGATTTGAATCAATCTCTGAGGATCCCGTTTTGTCAGGCTTAGCTGCTGCTGCACTAATCAATGGTATTCAAAGCGATGGAATAGTTGCGTGTATCAAACACTTTGTGTGCAATGATCAAGAGCACGAAAGAAATCGAGTGGATGTTCGAATCACGGAACGTGCGCTTCGAGAAATATACTTAATGCCTTTCATGATTGCGTTAAAGAAATCAAACCCTGGTTGTCTTATGGCGTCGTACAACAAGATCAACGGCGTGCATGTTAGTGAAGACAAGAAATTACTCAACGATTTAATACGAGAAGAATGGGGCTGGGATGGTACCATTATGAGTGATTGGTCTGTCTTCCTAAAATACGAGTCTACCATTAGGCTCTTCTATTCTGCCACATATGTTTTGAGGGCTAACTTGATGATAAAGGTATGGAACGTATTCTACAAGCAAAGCTATCCATGCCGGTTTGGACTTAGAAATGCCTGGTCCAGGCAGATTTAGAGGCATAAACCTTGGGCATGCTATCACAACCAACAAAGTTCCTACTTATGTTCTTGATGATCGAGTGAGGCAAATGCTAAAGCTTATCAATTGGTGTGCGGCGTCCAAAGTCGAAGAAAATGCGCCTGAAAAGGAAATCGATTCCCCAGAGACAAGTGCGTTGCTGCGTGAGATTGCGTCAAATTCGGTCGTGCTACTTAAAAATGAAAGACAAGTTTTGCCTCTCTCTAAAAGCAAACCAGCAAGTTCCATTTCTTGCATACCTGAGTCCTTGGGTCGATTGCTAACAGACATCTAGATTGTCGTAATTGGACCCAGTGCCAGGATAGCAACTATTTGTGGTGGTGGTTCTGCCTCTCTCCCAGGATATTATGCCATAACACCATATGATGGCATCAAGGCAAAAGTCGATCAGGATATTCCATTCAGGGTGGGAGCTTATTCGCATAAGGAATTGCCATGGTTGGGTCTGCAAGTCAAATCTTCCTCTGGTCAGGACGGTATGACGTTTAGTGCTTATAATGAGCACCCCAGCATCAAAGACCGGCGACCGGTTGATGTGAAGGTTTTGACAAAAACTGATGCCATGCTCATGGACTACAAGGTCCCTGACAATGTAAGCGGACTGTGGTATGCGGACATCGAGGGACTTTTCACACCAGACATGGATGGCGAATATGAGCTTGGGTTATGCGTGTACGGAACCGGGAAGCTCTTTGTGGATGGAAAAATGGTTATTGACAATTCAACAAAGCAGCGTCAAGGTACGGCATTCTTTGGCTGTGGTACCGTAGAAGAGAAGGGCACGATATCCGTGAAAAAAGGGAACGTATACCATGTCAAAGTTGAGTTTGCAAGTGCTCCAACAAACACCTTGGGATCTGGTGGAGTTGTTAGATTTGGCGGTGGAGGTTTCCGTATAGGGGGCGCTTTTGTTATTGACCCTGAGCAAGAGATAAATTCAGCAGTTGATCTAGCACGAGGAGCTGAGCAAGTCGTCATCTGTGGAGGACTAAATGTAAGTTTTGAGCTGTCTCTAACCTCTTATTCACGTTAAAAACGGACGTTGGCTCACAAAGACAGGCTGATTGGGAGAGCGAAGGTGGTGATCGCCAGACTTTGTCACTTCCAGGCCACTTGGACAGCCTGATCGGCAAAGTGGCAGCGGCTAATAACAAAACTGTTGTTGTCCTGCAAGGTGGCACTCCTGTCTCAATGCCATGGATAGATAATGTTGCTGCTGTTTTATATGCTTGGTACGTAATAGTTTTATTTTCAACTTGCGATTTGGAGCTCAAGGAGTATTGTGATGGCATGAGACGGCTCGGTTATCTTGTAGCCCTGGCTACCTGGACATTCTCCTGGTTTTAAAATGTAATCCCTGGGAACAAGTTAATACTGCTAATTGGCTACATAGGTATGGTGGCAATGAGACTGGGAACGCCATTGCAGACGTTTTGTTTGGTGACGTCAATCCAAGCGGCAAATTGCCACTATCATTCCCGAAAACTATCGAGGATAACCCGTCTTTCTTCAGTTTCAAGAGTGAAAGGGGCAGAGTTCTTTATGGAGAAGATATCTTCGTCGGATACCGATTTTACGAGGCTCTCAAGAGGAACGTTTTGTTTCCGTTCGGGCATGGATTGAGCTACACATCCTTTGCATTCTCGGATCTCTCTGTAAATCACAATGAGACTGCACATACTATTGAAGTATCCGTGGTAGTAGAGAACACAGGTAATGTGGCGGGAGCGGAGGTTGTCCAAGTCTACGTTTCACAACGCAATCCTTCTATTCGACGGCCAAACCAGGAGCTACGAGGTTACACCAAAGCGTTTTTACAGCCCGGAGAGAAGAGAAAGTGCTCTTTAGAGATTGAAACAAAGTACGCAACTAGTTTCTGGGATGAAGAAATGCATCAATGGATCATTGAAAAGGATACTTACGACGTAACTGTTGCGAACACCAGTGCCACAAGTAAATTGTCACTATCTGGGAGCTTTGAAATCAAAGTTACAAAGTGGTGGAAGGGTTTATAGTATAGATAGAGAACTTGCTGGCAAACTTAATGAATAAAGGAGAAAACTTTGATCGATGTATGCTTAACTGATCAGTAACTCCGGCTAGTAATGTACTTAGATAGGCTCAGCCATATCTGATTATTTCTATAGAATTTTATACAACAAAGAGCGAAGTAACATAGAACGTTTGACGTCTTATATCTCTGATGTCCCGCGCTAAGAATCATCCTAGAAGTAGAACGATGAAATAAAATATGTGGCATCCCTCTTTCGGAAGCGATGAAATCACACTACAGGTTCTTTACGAAATAGCATAGGCTCGGTGAAATAGAGACTAGAATACTAATAAATACAGACCTTTGATTAATCAAATAATCTTTTTAGAAACAAGACGAGATGAAGTAATAATTTGGCAAATACCTAATGCTATGTGTGAAAGTACAAGGCTGTGTCTAACATTTAGTTCTTCCCTATTCTAATACAAAAGGTGATTGCTCCAAGCGCCCGAAATCTGAGAAACAGAAACCAAGTAATGCCTACTAAGCCTTGCGATGTAGGCCAAGATTCTGTAACAGGGGTATGTCATTCACTGCAAAAAGATACGCTGGAGTATCAGCACTTGTGTTGGTATGAATTATTTTCGACCAAGCAGGAACGGTAAATGTGTCTTTTGAGACCCAACTTATGGTGCTTTGCTTTCCAGCTGGAGTTGTAATATGAGTCTGTCCAGTGCCAGTGTAGCAGTGGTAGATAAACGAAGTTGTCTCTTGAAGCGTCTCTGTGGTGTGGCCAGGCTCGATCATTTCTGCTTGAGCACCAATAGTATTGGAAAGATGCTTTCCCTTGCTTGAATAGTGGTGTACTCTATGGCCACCAGTCTGGGCTTCAAGTGAGGCAGCGATTGCTTTCCATGGATGCCGCCATTCACATGTTTCTGAATACCTGGATGATATTGTCAAAGGCTGGAAATCAAAGGTCGTCACCCGACAATGAAATAAAAAAACTTTATGGCATAGATCTCACAACTTACTGGCTTGGGTATCTGCTTTCTGAATACATTTCTGCGAAGTTGACTGGGGCATGTCTGAATAATGGGAGGTCAAGGCCATCCAGCCAGACTACTGGTTCTGTCCCTTCGTTTCCATGATCATGCCAATGCCATGAAGGAGT
Source organism: Bisporella sp. PMI_857 (assembly GCA_021307315.1). Classification (NCBI taxonomy): domain Eukaryota; kingdom Fungi; phylum Ascomycota; class Leotiomycetes; order Helotiales; family Helotiaceae; genus Bisporella; species Bisporella sp. PMI_857. Next base: position 153,388 of record JAJSPD010000081.1, read on the forward strand.
TAGGATTACGTCCCCTCTCTCCATGACCATCTTTTGGCCCTCGACTGCTGTAAACCCTTTTTCACCTTCTATTATAAATCTCAGAGCAAATGCAACATGGCGATGTGCAGGTGCAGTCTCGTTTGGGAGAATAAGTTGCAAACCACCATATATGGTGTCCGTTGTGTAAGGAGCATCTGCATAGCAAGATTAGAACTAGCTATGGAAATAAAAGATAACCTGAAAGGTCCGTATACCTAATGTAGGATTGACAAGCATGAGAACACGTCGCTCTGCCTCTTCAGCAGCCACAATAGAGCCAGACTCCATCAATGTTGGTCGAACATCTGCATATTTCCAAGCAATGGGAATGCTGGCCGGATTCGGGTTTGGGGGAACCATTTTACTCATTTGTGTCCATAGTGGAACGAGATGCATAGGTGGAAGGGAGGACATGAATCCTTCCTCATCTTTTTCCAATGTAGTGTGAGGCATTTGAGAACTACTGGAGGTTGTGATCTTGAAACGTAGCTTCGAGTAGCTTTTTAAATACACTTAGGTATATAATGTGACAGTTGTACTACTTTTGGACAGAGAACAAGATGTAGAAGTCAATTCAAATATGTTAAGAAGCCGAGAAAGGTGGCAATCCTTGTAATGGTGTGGAATATTACGATGACTTCCCCAAACGATTAGCCCCTCTACTCCGCTTGTCGTAAAATGGATCCTTAGCTTGGCATGTACTTGATCCCCACTTCATTGTATATAACAAAATTTGTTGACGAATCGCTCCAATCTACCGGCTTGGTGTTATGGGCTGTTCCGAGTATCCCCGCATCTAGTTCCGAGATTCGGAACGGGTCCCGAGCATTGATGCACTAACGCTCGCACGAGTCATGGCTCTGTCCTCATGAAAGATTGACTAGTCAGCGTCGAAAACCTAAATTGGGAGGAATCAATACTATGGATGTGTAGGTGATGAGTTTTTGTGGTGTAAGTCATGTATATAACGTTTCTCAAAATATGAAGTTTTCTAATGGCTGTGACAAATTCTGGTTTATAAAGTCTTAGACTAAATACAACTACTTTCCTGGCATTGTATCAAAGGCTTTGGTTCCCTGGATTTGATCTAGATACTCTGGTCTTCTGCTGGCAAAAAGTTCTACTGAAGGTTTGAATGTAGAGAGCCTGATAATCATTAGAAATTGAGGAAATCGGCAAAATCGTGAATACTTACCCTGCCTGTAATAACGCTGATCTTACAACATACACTTCTCCTTTATGGTGCATTGGTATAGTCCAAAGAGTGCATCCACACCGAGAACAAAAAACTTTGTGCTTCTCATGCCCGCTTGCTGTCTCCTTGCACACCCAAGTACTCAAGAACTCTGCACCCTCAGATACATGTACAGCGCTTCTCGGCATCTTCGAGCACTTGAGAAAGCACTTAGTTCTAGTTCAATGGAAAAAAGCGGTGCCAGGGTGAAACATACAATCTGATATGGCGCCCCGGCATTCTTGAGGCAGTCGGAGCAATAGCATGCAAATACTTTGTCGGGCTCACCATGAGTAGTGAAGCGTACGCCATCACAAAGGCATGAGCCTTGATAAACTTTTTCGGACATTCCTTTATCGTAATTCCCGTGACGAAATCAGATACACGAGCGTCACAAAATATTATTTGCAACTTTGCTGAAATAGTTATCTTGCGAGCTCTAGAGTCAGATCAAAGTATTTATGATCGGCCAGCTGCATAAAACACTAACCTAGTGCTTAATGTACTCTCCTTTTTTGCTCCGAAACTTCGCATGTTTATAGATAGGTAGTACTCCGCACTAGCCAAGAATTAGGTGAACTTAGTTCCTGGGGTAGAAGCTCCTAATCCCTTGTTAGACGCGGCTTCTCTAATTTATATTATCAAGATATGATGTACTTGTAACAGAATAGTGAAGACAAAGGTTAAGACAAAGGTTAAGGATCTATCTATTACTGGCTCTCTACCGACTCGTAGACCATGTGATTTTTACAGCTGCCCAAATGCTCTATTTTAACCTCGACCAGGTCACCGTTTTTCAGATACTTGGGTTCTTTCATTCCCATAGCTACTCCAGCTGGTGTTCCCGTCATTATAACAGTTCCTTTCTGCAACGTACTTCCTTGGCTAAGAAAGCTTACTATCGCACGCACATTAAACAAAAGGTCATCCGTATTCGTATTTTGGCGTTCCTCGCCGTTCACAAATGTCTGTAGCTGTAAATTATCCGCCGCGCCAACAACTGAAGGGGAAACCAGCATTGGACCAATTGGCGCGAATTTGTCAAAGCCTTTTGCGAAGCACCATTGTGGCACACCTCCTGCATAAGCAGGATCGCGCTGCCAGGTCCTCGCGGAGACATCATTTGAAGGAGCATAGCCAGCAATGTATTCCAAAGCATTCTCCTTAGAGATATTCTTTCCAGTTTTGCCAATCACAACAGCCTATGGAGGTTGTTAGATACTATGAGTTCTACCGCATATCTTCCTTACCAGCTCTCCTTCGTAATCAAGGTTCTTGCCTTGCGCAATTGGGTGGATGGGAACATCTTCATCAAATCCCGCAATAGTACTGGAGTCTTTGATAAACAATGATGGATATGGAGGAGGTTTCCGGCCACCTTCTGCGACTACGCCGCTTGCGTTAGGTATATTAATAACTTGAGGGGTAACACAGTGATACTTACTATGCTTCATATAATTGAGCCCAATGCATTTGACGATGGGCACGTCATTTGGAGTTAGTACACCAACTAGACGGCTAACATGCAGCTTTTCTCCAGGATCTGAAAGAGCAAATGGATCATCCCCTTTGAGCTCTAACGCGTATAATTCACCCCTTTCAAGATTTGCGGTCAAATCTGAAGCAGCTTCAATGCAAGGCTCTCCAAAAACTGTTCGGCCAGCATCATCAATAAAGCGAATCAACCTAGACCAAGTCATTTTTCGCGGGTATGTTGTAAGCGAGGCAGAAACACCAAAAATTGCCCAAGATAGAGAAGATTATGGACGATGCAAGAAATTTTTGGTGTATGGTATAAATTACAATAGGGCATGGAAGTCACTTCCTACGTATATTATATATGGCAAAGGTATGTTTGGTGGAGGAAAATTGCTGCCTCAGGTAGAGAATGTAGTGAACATGACAAAGGAGTTCGGGTGATTCTCTTGGAATATAAAATGCGTTCCGAACCAGCCCCACTTGAACCCATATCTTGGCAATCTCGGATAGAGGGGAAAACAAACCTTGGAATGTCCTGGCTCCTCAGAACACCAAGCTACCCTTCCGACAATTTCATCCCCAGTTCTATTCGGTATCATCAGACGTTGCCCGAAACTGGGACTTGACCAAAGGCTGCAGAAGCAATTCTTCCGTGGTCTCCTCCCCAGATATCCCCAGAGCCTCTTGGCTAAACCATGGCATCCGAAGCGCATCAGGAAACAGGGATTCGGAGCTCAAAAAGACAAAAGATAGACATTGCATGTGATACGTGCAGGGCGAGAAAGGTCAAATGTGATGGTGTAAGACCGAGTAAGTCAAAAGGCATATCACATACATGAGTTTTTGATCAGACCTAGCTAATACAACAGATAGTCTGTGGCGTATGTTTGAAGAGGAAGGATCGGGGCATCAATTGCAGATGGAGTGCAGAGCGACCCAAGGTAATCCGAAATTCTATTGCGAGTACGACTATCGAGAAGAGCCCGAATAGGCCAGCCTCAGTATCACATGATCACAGCATATCAGACAATCACCAAGTCTTCGATCAGCTTTCGGGGCAGGGACCGCAGGACCATAGCCCTTTGCATCCGCTATTAGATTCTCATCAGTATTCAGAGAATATAATACCCGTGATATCCCGTGACACAGGAGGCTCAACCCAACATGAGGAAACTCCACATCAGAGCCCCTCAGGTGGTGTTGACTCTATGACTGGTGCAATCGATGCGTCTAGTTATGGTTTCTTTGGGAGCAGTAGTGCAAGCTCTTTCATGAAGCAAATCAAATCAGCTGTTGATGCTAAGTTCATGCCTCCAGGTGGAGCTGACCACGATGGCAGGAGGTATGGTCCAATTCTCTTCGCGCCCCCGCTCCCAGCAAGCACTAGATCTCAGGATGGGGATGGTGTCGATTACGTTTTGCCCCCTAGACGCATTGCAGATAGTCTGATTCTTGTGTATTGGGAGCTTGTTCACCCTTTGTATCCATTTTTAGATCGCCAGAGTTTTGAAGAAGCATGTACATGCATTTGGTCTGGCGCACAGATGCAACAAGATGAACGTCTGTTCATGTGCACTTTGAATTGTATCTTTGCGTTGTCTTGTCAACTTACAGAGTCAATAAAGGTGGAGGACCGAGCATCGTCCGCGGCGATATACTTCAAACGCGCTCAAGGCTTACTTCAAATGAGTTTATGGGAACCTGGCTCCATTGAGCTGATTCAATGTCTTCTTATTATGGGGCAATATCTACAAAGCACTAATACCCCTCACCAATGCTGGATGGTTGTAGGACATGCAATTCGTGTTGCGCAGGGACTTGGGCTACACCTTCTGGAATGTAACCGTACTTTTGTAACCCAACGTAAACGAGAAATTGCGCGAAGGATATGGCACGGGTGTGTTCTAATGGATCGGTGCATATATTCCATTCCATGTTAGTAAAATTGCTGACTAGGCCACAGAGTATTATCTATGACACTCGGTAGACCAACCATAGTCTCCAAGTCGTTTTCATGTACTGTTCCTCTACCAGCAAACATAGATGATAATCTATTGTCTGACGAGCTGGGAATATGTGCATCACAACCACATGATATACCATCAACTTCAACCTTTTTCATCAAATCCCTGCAGCTCCACGATATAATCAATGATATTCTTGTCACGCTGTACTTTGGAGAAGATTCCGAGAGGCACAAATCTTCTACCAACTTGCCGTCCCCACAGTCTCAGTTCGGCGACATCGCAAAAGTAATCCAGCTCGATCGGGCTCTGATGAACTGGGGCCAAAGTTTACCACTTCATCTTCGTATTTCCGCTTCCGAGTCCTTTTCAAATAGCACATTCTTAAGACAGGCAATCATCAGTCGCATCAGGTTAGATCCGGCACCACTACACTTTGATGCTTGATGTAGGCCAATCTAACGGGCGACAGGTTTCTCCATACACGGATATTACTCTTCAGGCCCATTCTTTCTCAGTTCTGCCTTCCTCAAATAGCTCCAACCGACGCTGGAACAGTGTTAGATGAAAGCCTCACTCAGCGCATGGTTTTACAATGTTCAAATCTATGTCTCAGAGCTGCTCATGACTTGATAAGCATAGTTCGTGTCCATTTCATCAAGAAGGACATGACTGGTGTTCTACCTGCCTGGTGGTATAACATTTTTTGTATGTATCTTCCTCTGCAAGCCATCAAGTAGTGCCAGCTAAATCTCGCGTAAGATGTGTACACGGCAGCGACATGTCTTCTTGCTGCTCGCCTGCGACCGGTAATACAACATGACATTGCTCATTATACCGTCGCCCAATCGTGGAACGATGCCATCGAGATTTTGAAATCTCTAGAATGTTTTGGCGAGTCGGCGCAACGATGTGTGACTGCGCTGGAGATCCTATCCTCCAAATTTCCCATGGTGAGCGAGGCAAGTGATCAGCATTTAAGCCCAGCAATGCCAGAATTATCTTCCGGGGCTGGCGGCTCAGCAAGTGATGTTGATCATGTGAGTTTCGCGGGGTTTGGTAGAAGGTCTGACTTAAGTATTTTTAACTTCGATCCAAACGACATGTCATGGATAAACAGCGTGCCAGGTAACTTCTAAAGAAACTCGTGCGATTGAGCGATTTTGAAATTCATATTGTCTGGATCTCCATTGCAAGCATCAAAGATTTAGATGTTACGCAGCATTATCATTAAAATAGTAAGCAGACAACACTATATGGTTGTATATTCAAATATTCAAATACTGTACTAGCCAATCAGCCTCGTTGAATGATTCTTCATGCTAGTCAATCTTTGATTCCTACAACCTTGCAGTGCCATTTTTGATCTATGCCTTGGATGCACTCAGAGGCGCTACCTCAATAGATTCAGTTTGAGGCTCCTTCTCATTCTCTACAAAGGTTCCAGTGCTCCCATTCGGCCCGTCGAAAATTTCCGCGATTTCTTCCAAGGAGCGCCCTTTTGTTTCGGGGAACAGGAACCAAATGACAACAAATAATACCGCAAGGAGACAGCAAAAGACGATGTAATACTTCCAGCCGATATTAGACATGGCGATAGGATTGACGAACTGGCCGATGATCAAGCCGATGAAAGTAGCCGCATATGTTACTGTGACCCCTCTTCCGCGCAATGTGTACTGGAATATCTCGACCGGGTATGCCATCAATAATGGCGCCCAGGCAATATCATAGAAGAAATAATAGATGAATATGAAAGCCACCACGGCATGTCCAGCATGTTGGTCAAGGGTTCTGGTGAAAACGCTTGTTAGGACGGTCCAGCATATGTATGATCCAAACATTCCCGCAACGGAAACTAGGAATAGCGTGCGACGTCCAAGGCGATCGACCATAAGCGCACCAGCAAGAACCGCCGCGAACCAATTGAATATTTGCAGAAGCCCGTTGATCAATGCTTGGTCTTTTGTTTCGGTTATTCCAATTGTTTTAAGGACAAGAGTGATATAATAAGACACAACGCCGTTTCCGACCCATTGGGCGAAGAACCCGACGATGATGGCAATGAGTGTGCGTTTGCGGTTTGGTGCCGTGCGAACGAGGTCTAAATACGATGATTCAGACAAAGCTTGTGACTCGACACGGATATTTTCCTCTATTTGCTTCATCTCATAGTCGACGAGCGGCGATGCCTCATCACCACCGGCATGATAACGGACTAGGATGCTGCGTGCTTGTTCCAGCTTTCCATGAGCAACAAGCCACCTACGGATCTGTTAAACAAGGTGGTAGGGTATGCAGGCTTATGAACGTACCTTGGAGACTCAGGGAGAAAATAGAAGAGTGAGAATTGGATCGCAGGAATAGCCCCTTGGAGAACGGACGGAATCCTCCAACTCCACGACGATGGCAGGCGAAAGGTTCCGTACGTTGACCATGCTGCGAAGATAGCACCAAAATACTATTCTGGGTCAAAATGATGAGGCTAAATTTCAAGGTCATGGCTGGACTTACAAAGAATGTTTGATACAAAGAAGTGGCCTTTCCACGGTGGGTAGGATATGCAAGTTCCGCGATCAGAATAGGTGAAGGCTGTGCAATAAAGGCTGTAGCTGCCCCAAGCAGCCATCGCGAAACGATGAACATGGCGAGATTGACACTGCCACCTTGCAGGCCAGCACCCACCAGCAGAAGTATAAAGCCAACCCACATGGATGATCTCCTACCAAATCTATCAGATAGCCACGTCGCTGGGAAAAGACCCATGAGCTTGCCGATTGGATAGATAGCGTTCATCACGCCGAGTATGCTTGCTGTGGGCTGGCCAAAGTAAATTCTCCATTGCTTCACCGTCTGCAAGCCATTCATCATAGCACCTAGATGATCCCTTTAGCGTCGACTTCATCTCTTTAAGGTTGTAGGTTGAACACCGTACCATCAAAACCAATTGTCGAGGACGACAAGAGCGGGACCAGCAGAATGAGATTGAGTAGCAAAAGGTGTCTGGTTTGATACCATGGTTTCGGGTTCTGTGGAAGATGCTGAACAAAATGTAAGCATAACTGCCTAGTAGTATGACGAGGAGAATACATGCCGCTGCTAATTCTGGGCCAACAGCTGCCTCAGAACCTCCCTTCTTTGATTTGAATATGCCCATAATGCGCAAATTAGTACTATTGGTGATTGATGCTAAAGCCCTTCATCCAAAACCCCAGGATCGACAGGACGAGGCATAGATATAAATATGCTTGAACTTGGACTACCCTACCCTTTTATCCTATCCACTTCTAAGGTAATTGCTGGTTTGAAATGTGGAGTAGAGTCCGAGGACTCTGGGTTGTCAAGTGGATATCGTCTTCCACACTGGTGGTAGCGACTCTCGGGGCCGCAATGTGCATTGCATAAATATTCGGAGCCGTCTGGGGTAGATTGTGGGAACTGGAGCACCCAGATTACCCAATTTTATAAAGTGGAGTTCAGAAAATGACAAACTTGACTCGTGTGCTTTGCGGTCTCGGAATGTGCTCATCCACTCACAGAAAGATCCGAACCCTTATTATGAACCAAAGGCTATGCCACTATTGTCAAAAAAGCGGACCCGAACTCCATCCCGAAATCTCATCAACCTGTGAAACTGATTCCTAAAAGCCCATAACAGCGCGTTCCAACCCAAGATCTATGGACCTATGGCCAAGTCGGGGGGCTTTTCGACGAACGGATGGAAACCTCAGCCTCATGGAATACTTCAACGATAACACTACAATCCGACTTTCAAGTTGAAAGCTGAGAACAGACCCGAGTTAATGCCTCGAACTTTGCTGCACGGAGATCTTCGATTTTCCAATGCAAAACCTTTACATTCATCCTGCTTCCCGGAAAAGTCGGTCCAGGCCAATTTGTGATATGAATAGATGGACAATATTTAGAAAACCCAAGGTATGAACCGTGCTGTTACAGCATGCCACTTCTCCCACTTAACGTTAAACTCAGCTTGCAGCATACGTTCCTCTTCCTTCACCCGCGTCCACACACCCACCATCAGCACGAGCAACCCGGCTAGATCTAATGCCCATTCTAGACTCCGCAAATCCTGGTACAATTGTGGTGGAATCCAGCAACCAAGCACTCCATCCATCCGAAATAGCAGCGCCACATTACAAAGGATAAGGACGATAAGCCCAGTATAGCTGGGATGCTGTACGTAGCGGTAGATACCACTAGTTCTCAAGCGATCCGGCTTTGCAAGCGCGAATGTGAAGTCCTTTCCGAGTGCGGTATATGAAACCAAGCGAAAGGGAGCACCGACGCAGAGGATCAAGGCCAGTGGAATAGCCGTTGATGTTGACCATGTTATAAGGCCGATGTTCAGGTCATTCAGTGCGCCATGGCGAAGGACGGATCCTGGAATGTTTGGGTACAAGTAGACAAGGCCGCAGGTATGTAGTGCTAGAAAACCCAATGTTGCCAATGCAACTTTAATAGTGAGTTTATTGGTAACACTCAGCCTTCGAAGTGAGTCGCCAGTCACTGGTCTAGATGAGGGGTTAGGGTTAGGAGGCGAGAGCGCAATGTAGGTTCCAGTTGTAGAAGCCAAGATTGCTGCGAGTAAAGAGACTTGCGGGAGAGAATTAAAGAACAGCATTCTCCCTCAACGATTGCGATAGTAGTATGGCTCTTAGTATAGAATGGTCGATACTGTACTGGTAGAATTTTGACGCCAAATTGGTGGGTCGCGTGAATGACACGTGTTCCTGTCCCCACTTTATCCCGAATAGTTAAGGAGACAGCCGCATCTTGAGGCCAGAGAATTCGTGTATGGATCCTAGAGTGCTATAACCTGGTTGTGAAGGTAGAACAGTATTTGAACTGAAATAATTTGGGCCCTTGAGGAGAAGCTTATTAAAGGAGTTAGCGATAAACTTAATGCAATGGCTAGATTGGAGAAAAGCTACATGTACTGCTTCACGATTCAATATATATATATATAAGGATCTTGTAGTGGATACATCAGATATTGATGTTATTAAGTGAAGGTGTTATTGATACAGGAATTAGCATAGTACAGGAGAAATGGCACGCCAAAACCCTGAGACTATGAGAGATATCGGTCAACTTAGTGTTACAAATATCTTCCTACAAGCGAAAGTCCCTGTTATATATAGAAGAAGTAGTTGAGTTCTAAAGACCTGGGTAGCTTCAAGGTTTTAAGTATCTTTGCTCGTATTTTCCGAGTCAAGTTGACTTAGCAGCGTAGGAGAAAAGCAAGAATGGAGGCCCCTAGTTAACAATCCCCGAGCAATGTCGAAATATGGAATTGCAAATATTTCCAAGTCTAGTGTGGCGCAAAGAAATAGACTGTGAAAAGTCTGCCTATAGAGTTCGGTTTTTAAAGCTTTTTTGGTTACGATCCCCTTTTTAAATCTACAAGCATACAGCATTTTCCCAGAAGCGATACTAAAATCCGAATACGTGAACAGACTTGGCCGCTATCTCACCTCACATATCCTGCTGCTTCAAACCATGAGCATTGAGGTCTCGTATGCTTCCGCGTTAGATAAAAATGCTAGACATTGTTCTTAAGTACTTTGACAAATCTATGTTGGAATCTACCTCTGAGAGATTTTGGATGATTCTGATATTCAAGGGAGATCGCCGGTTTGGGAATGCTCTTTGAAGACATAGAATATCCTCTCTTAGAAGGCTACTATTAGCAAGAAAGGCTTAGAATGTCGTGAATAACTATATAGTGCGGCAGATGTACAACTTTAGGAATAGGCAATATTGTGTAGGATTTGTTGCAAGCAACAACAGAGCAGCCTCAACACCGCCCAAGTGTCAAGGGGCCTAGATATGGATAAGATATAGATGGTAACAATGTTGCTAAATCGGTGTTTCTAGCATCTGAGGGGTAATATACAGCCAAGAAGTTTAGGCTACGGTGTGGCCACTTTAGTATTTATTTATTGGGAAGTTACTAGTTAGCTATTAGTGTGATAGCAGCACGTGTTTGGGTTCTTCTCCGCTGTTGCTGGAAATATTACTGTCAACCTATTGACCTATGGATTAGATTTTGTACTACAATAATAGTAAGTTGCAGAAGGTTCATAAGGCTTGGTTCGGATACATGTTTGAAACAATGACTAGGGGCGAGAAAAAGGCTAGACTTCTGTAAAGAATGGTATGATACTATATACAACTTTGCCTTCTGTATCTAACCCGTTCACCCTATGTCAATAGTATTCTGAACATACCTGGCGTCCTTTTTTGATTCATTATTACGTAGATTCATGTTTAGCACTTTCTCCCAAGCTTGGGCATCGATGATAGCTCAAATAAAGACTGTGGGTAGAGGGGGTTTTGGCTATCTCAAATATGATCATTGTTCTGTTTTAGATCAATTCGGCACACCGTTGATATCATTCCAGCGCCACAAGGTCATGTGGAAAGCAATCGATGTAGCCGGCAGCTTTGCCCTATTATTTTTGTAATTAGGGAGAGAATTATACCCATATTGTGAGTTAAATAAGTTTTAAGATGAAAAGTAATGGCCATTGAAAACTCAGATAGAACGTCTGGTGATGTGAGTGACTTTTCCAATCGGCCAGATAGGTTGTGTAGCTGTAAGAGCGCTTCAGACTCGCATTACGTGGCGCCTGTGAATTGTTTCCCAGTGCTCAATATTTCCAAGCGTTGGCAGCATATAAACTCGGCACGTGGGCCGGCATGGACATGATTGAGGCCTGAAATGAAGGAATGGCCTATGATAAGGTAATGACTTTCTTAAGTGATCCAACCCTAATACTTACCAATATTTTTCTGTACAGAGCTCTCTGCAAAATGTGGGCCAATGTCAATCCTCAAGCAACCCTCTGCTCCTGTTACCCAAATGATCCTCCTGAAACAAGTCCTTATCAAATCAGCGAGTTTCATAACCGAATCTGTGGTCCACCTCCGACCAGTTATTGTTCCTGATACAGTTGTCCAGAGATTATCAGACAGGCTAGACAGATGGTAGTTATCTTGCCTTCACACACCTACGACACAACTCAAAATCTTCGCCAATAGAAGCGGCCTGGGCTAGGTTACACTTTTGTGGCTGGTTATCTAGGTTATTACCATTTTAGATAATTTCTCTTTTAACCAATATTTCTATGAAGATTGCCATGCATCTTCAATATACAACTAAACTGACTCCGACCTTATCCATTCTTACGCCAACAAATTGAAATCATATACCTCGTCCTTTTGTAGCACGGCTTACACTTCACACTGCAAACCAAATAACATCTGTCCCCGCGTCCCGAGACGCACCCTGTCACGAGACGAATCTATAGTTTTAGAATCACAATATTTTTTCTCGGCAAGTCTACAAAGTTGTTTATATATCACTTTCTTTAACTATTTGTCCCTAAGGAGACCACTTGGTAGTAAGAAAAAGGCTATGGTTGGTCATGCTGTCGATCGTTTCAATGACGCCACCGATCGCCGATTCGGCTGTTTTCCTCTGCTTAAGCGCGACTATTAGGGTCTCTTCAAAATTCGGAGCACTTGGAGAAAAGCTCTATATCTAAAGAATATAGCTCCAAATTTTGAAGACATTCAAAAAGGAAAATAATGCAGTCCGGGAGTTTCTCCGGTGTGAGGAGAGGGGCATAAACGCTATATGTTTTAGCTTCAGATTTTAGTGCTAATTAGCGAGCATTGGCTGAAATTAGCCTAATCAAATAATACCATGTAATTCAAGCCCCAGGCGCGATGAGTCAGCTGTGGCTGAGGCTGGAAGATTTTTTTTTCCTAAGGCTGCCAGGCACAAGTTTTTGAATGGTCCAAGATATCAGCGACAGTGAAGGTCCTAAAATCGTCGGCAAAGATTCTACCTCCAAAGGGTCAAAAACATCGACTTCAACCATATGTATACAGTACGGCTTCGTTCTTGTTTTCAGCTTCAGGTTCTGGACGATTCTTTGTAGAGCGATTGCAGTCGATTCGTTATCTCTATTTACGACGGGTTACAGTTGGGCCAGGGTAGAAAAATCTTGGCCCAGGGTAGAACGTTTCTTGGCGTTTTGCCAAGGAATTTTCTACCCTAGCCCAACTGTAACCTCTATTTACGAGGGCGACGAAGTCGGTTGCCACGCACCATTGCACCACAGCAGCGACATTTGTACATTCTTCAAGCCGCCGACTTTGTGGTAACTACAACATCTGATATTTCCACTGAAGTGCTATTGCGATTAAGGAAGATACGCGGTTACCCCAACCTAATCAACCGTCTAGCTGGTGTCTATCCTGATTTCGAGCTATGAAGCCCGACATGGCTCGCACTCAACTGCAAAGCCCGTAGAAGGTATAGATCATCTGGTATACCAATCCACTGCCAACTAACTGGAATTAGGAGAGCACTCCCGGAAAATGAGGTTGCGCAACAACAGCCGGCAGACGAAACCCCGACCCGGACGTCCTCTACAAACCTCAACAAACTCATATGCGAGGCAACCCCCTCAGCTCAGACCCTCCGCGAATGCGAAGCCAAGCCTATAACACCACATCAAAGTGTGGGACTCCGTAGATCATACCGATACATCGTCGATTGCTCTGTAGTGAATTCCTAGCGCTTGGCGAGCGTTGACTTTGTACATTTGGTCAACGTGCCTACTAAACAATAGTAATCTGCCTATGCTCAGAAGAATCGAATGACTCAGCCTCAAACTTCTCTTTGGATCCTGCTTCTTTAACCTGTGCGTGATTGTACTGCACCAGACCAATCCGTTGGAAATTAGACTCTGAGCCTTCTTGCCGTTTCAAAACGAGACTGTACACCCAATGCTTACCCTCAGCCCATTGCAAGATATGTACCTCTGTATTTCGTTGTATCTTTCCAATCAATGGATGTTCGCATGCCCAGTCATAATCCGGGAAAAGATCCCAGACCAGTCCGTCTCTTCTACTGCGCGGCCGTAGACACCAGATAGCGTCCGACACCAGGTTCAGGAAGTCAACTTGACAAGTAAAAACACTTCCTGATACCTTCAACCGACCTGAGAGTACCTCACTAAGTGGATTTTGGTTCATATATTCACATATACATTTGTGGATACAAACCAGCACATTGATCTCCTCGGAGGTAGAAGCAAACTGTAGAGGGCCTTCGACGGCGGCCCAAGACCAGCTAGGTGCGCGATATGACTTGGGCGGAGGCAGATGATCCATCGCCTTTGCGGGCTGTGAATTGATAGTATGCCAGAGTATGTCTCTTGCAAGTGTGTCCGCCCAGAGACCGGCAAGATATTCGGCATTGGGTCTGCTAGAACCTATTCTAGCTGCAATCCCGGAGATGGCGGGCACCTTGTCTGATTCTTTTGTCATTTGCAAGTGGCAATACTCTCCCACTATACGCGCCCACTCCTGGTGCGGATTTGATGGTGTCTCTAGCCACTTTGCGAGGCGAATCTTCGGAAACGCCCAGTAGTCCTGTGTGAAAATGGGCAGAGGCGTCTTTTCCTTATCAAAGAAATCCTCTGACGTAGAACATTCGCAGCCAACAGCCTCCATGCATTCCCACTGCAATTCCCAAGGGGTGAACCATAAAATACGTGGCGAAAGCAAGCGTTCCTGATAAGTCCATGCTCTTTTGAACAGCGGTGGATTCTTCGCAAAGACTTCATACTTCGAGTACTGCCACCAGTGACAAAATTCAGGAAGTCGCCTTCCGTACAACTGACAGTGCCGGGACCCTCTTGACAGTAAGGAGAGCTTCCTCGGCTTAAATTCATCCGAAAGCACGGCGAACAATCCACTCTCACAGTTCGCAGAGTGTGCAGCTGCAAGTGTCAGGAAAGAATTCGAATAGACTTCACGCATTTTGGCCGCCTGATTACTCCAATCTTGTCGATCGTCCTGTATAATGCATATAGAATCGATCCAGAGATACCTGATTCCGAGCATTCTGGTAAATATGACTGCATCATGGAACGTTTTAGGCAGGCTGTTCAATTTCATTCCAAGTTTCCGGACATCTAGCGTGCTTCGCGTTGTGCGGCATTCGGAAACTATTCCACCTCAGGAGTGGCTCAGTGCAACATAACGCCCAGAGAGAGGATGTTCGTACAGTTCAACCAGTCTGACTTCATCCGACCCACTGAGACCGACATCGATGACTCTGTCTGGAAATTTGGCATTGTGACCATTTCCGCAGAGGCTATGATCTTTTGAGCACAGAGACATCCTATGACGCACCCATTCCAATGCTTCGAGAGAAGAAGTGTCTCCGGAAGGAATTCCTCGAACATAGGTACCAAATGGTCGATAGTCGCCGCCAGGTAGTGCAAATATTTCGAGCGGTTTGATAATGGACAGATGATCGAATGAAATTCTAAGGGGAATCTTTGCCACATGGTGCGGATCAAAGGAGTCAATGCAGTCCCGTAGCAAAGTGCAAGATGGGCAAGAGAATTTTGCGCTGGAATCTGCGCTTTGGTATATCTCCTTGTAGGTTGGGTTTGGGAGTAGCTTGAAGCTTTCAGCGGAGGATTTGTACGGCAATAAAGTTTCTCCTCTGTCCCAGCCACAGGTCCGGCACTTCTTGAAGCGTTTTCTAAAATCGATAATTCTTTCATCACCACTCACAGAACGCAGCACAATAAAGTCTTCTGTTTCGAACTTTTGGGTCGAACTATCGTCTCTCCTCTGAATCAACAGTTTCCGAAATTTTGATACAATTGATGCCATGATTATGTGCCACTTAAGGTTAAGCGTGAATATATGGACTTGCGGGGTCGTTTCGCCATGGCCCAAATATCGTCAGTCGCTTCGACGTGAGGTACAAATCAGCATGGAAATCTTGCATGATAAAAACATACTGTGCAGCATCCAGTTGAAGCGCCGTCGCTGGCTGAAACAAAATGCTGACTTTGGCGGGTTGAAAGACGAGGAAGTCTGGGAGTAAGGGAGGACGATGGCTGACTTTGGCTCAATCCGTGATGACTAATCAATCAGCAGCAGCGTTCCTTTGGGACAACCTGGCAGGGATGCACAGCCACAGGTGTCTAGAAATGGAGCCCGCTTAAAAAAGTTAACTAAAAGACTAGCGACACCCAATTCGCTCTTTACCGTAATACAATAAATTGTCCCGAGATTACTGTAACCACGACGCAGCTGACCAGGGTCCTTGCTCGTTTGATTGAAGAAGGTATCAGCCCATGTGGCGACATCGTATAACATGGCACGCCTCGGCCGCCACAATCGTGGCAATAGCTTTTTAGCCTTACAATAAAACCTGGGTATCGTATCTAAATCGTTTTATGTGTTTGAAAGGTGTAAAAAGCTTGGTAGTAGTATAGCAAGTCGAAAGGTCTTATTATAGTGTAAAAGGAGGCCCTCTGTAAATTCAAGAGAGCGGCGACGACGTGATAATAATTTTCAGAATTGATAAGTTAGGAGTGTTCGGGGGAGGTATGCAATACACTGAAATGAAAATGAATAGAAATTTTAATGCGTTCACAGATTTAAAGCCGCTTGAACTTGAAGTACCTACAATTTGTCTCGCTACAGGGTGCGTCTCGGGTCGCAGGGACAGACGTTAGTGATGTTCTTTACACCACAGTCTGGCAAAATCTCTTATGTCCTCTACTGCTCAAATTCATACTCTACTTCTCGGTGACTCTGAGGCCGATATTTGGCAAGCGCGCCTCATGTTAGAACAGAACTTTGAAACTACCCTTCGAATACGGACCTTCCGGTCGGTGGTTGAGGTAAGCTTTAAATGTTTTAGAATATTCCTGACAGAGTGTAGAAAAGCCGATGATACGGCGTTTAGGGTGGATGGTTTGCTGTTGAGGTTTTGTATTCTTTGGCAAGAAAGGCACAGGATGAGGAAGTTTACGAATTAGTAACAATGGAAGTCTGGCCCCGTGCAAAATGTAGGCTTTAGTCCGAGAGATTGGGTTATCGTAGGCTGAGTCACGCGCTAAAACTTCAGACCTAATCACTCTAAGCACCCGTGATGTGATCCACCGGATTGATTCGATTAGACACAAAAACGTGCTTTGGATCAGGTTAACACACCAGTATCAATCTCCTCGGAACAACTAGCCACTCAGCCCACCCATCTCCTAAATACTTCTCAATAGCAGTCAGTAAAATGTTTCCTGCGTTTCCCACAGCCCAGAATGCCCTTCTGCTATGTAACAGGACAGAAAAGTAAGCCATAATAACCAGTGCCTCTGGGGTCCTGTCATTAAGGAACTCCGTATACTCAGCTGATACCTGAATTGGCCAGGCCATAAGCATCCTTCCAATTGGCCGTTCATCAGCTATAATCTCCAAGGGTTGAGAATTATAGACTGAAATTAAGCTTGTAACAGCTTCGCAATACACTTTAGATTCCAAGGTGGAAAGAGTATCAGATCGGTGAAATTTAGTACGCAGATGTTCAAAAGCACGAGTCACCTCGTTGTCATGATGCATGGCTGGCCAGTCGTAAGGTTGCATCAAATGTTTGGCGTCCGAATTCTTGATGAACTCCCAGGAATTCCCAACCATTGTCCGCACACCTTTTAAAAGCTGCATCGACTGAACAAGGCGATCAAGAAATGAGCTGAGATCTGGACTAGGGCTTAAGAGGCTGTCGCACAAAACGTGTAGGCCTAGGACAGCAGAGAAGAGAAAATACGGGATTATGTTGTCTTGGTTGTAAACATGTGCTAACGAGTTGAAGTGAGATAGTGCCTGTGTTTGGAGAGTGATTGACTCAGTACGATAGAGCTTAGACTTCGAAGGACGTTGAATACTGAGGCGAAATGCTGAGATTGCAAGTACTTCGCACATCAGATATGGATATGAGAACGTGTACTGGATGAGAACTTAGTATTTCATATACTATATAAGATGAATAGGGTGAAACAGTAAATAGAAACCCAGAAATAGTAGACGGCAATCGTTGTGTGAAAGCAATAGGAAGGCAACATCTCCAAAGATCAAGGAACCGACAAGACTAGAGAAGACTTACTTGAAGTAATGTGGTGCGCCATTGATCTTGGAATGATATGTCGGAAAAGAAGCAACCAGAATTACAGATTATATTCTGGAATAGTTCTAGATGAAGAAGATTGACATAAGGATCGAGAGGCGGAATTAAAGGTGTCAGAGGTCGACAAGAGTAATTGATCGTATAGGGTGTGATGCTGGGCAGGGGGATTGTAGATACGGCCAAGTTTTCGGGCTCTCTATACATAACAAACTCGTTCTCTCTTTTGTTCTGACGATTAGTGCTACGCGTATACGAGCACTGTTTACTGGCGGTTATACAGATAACACAAGCAGGGTGAGTCTCATCACACTAGGGAAGATTATCATCAGCACTTAGATCTCGTGACCATGACTTCGATTTACAGTACTTTACCTTTTTTCGACTGCGTTTGCACTGCTCACAACCCAGTCTGGATTTCTTATGACTTCTACGGATCATGAAGCAAAATGGTCAGTGCCTTCAGGCGATAATAAATAATTTTTGGGTATATAGCGAATTGAGGCTGCGCACTTGATGGTTGATGGCGGATGAGGTCGTGAGAGTGGAAGTCTGCGACAAGTATGGAGACAATACGCCAAGACTGATGCCCAGACGCCGGTACCTAACTTGGGATATTGTTGCCTTGTGGTACACTTCGTAGGCCACAGCACAGCCACTTAACTTGCATAAGCACGCAAAAGTAATCCATCTAAGTATCTCAGCACCCCTGCTACAGGCACCAGAAAAAGTGGCCAGTTCTCAAGATTCATAATATTATTCAGCTTCTATCACAGTGCCTAATCATCATCCATCTAAAGTTACATTGTTCGCATCATATATATCTTAGCACCATCTTCTATGACTGCTAGCCCTTCAAGAGAGAGCCTCAGGTCACAGCTGCTTCAGCCAGAAAGTATGATATCATCGCCCTGCCCCCTCTTCCGTTCCAAATCGATCTTCCACTCATAGTCCCTAGGACAAATAACCTCTGTTACTCAGCTCTATTCTCTCCGAGTTGGTAACCGTAGATTTAATGTAACCAGGATACCAAATTACAAAGAAAACAGCAACACCCAACATTGGCACCCCGTCAAATACATAAAGTGTCCACTCATGTGTTAGTGAATAACCATCAATACCCTGGGCATATTCTACAATACGAAAGACCGATCGAGCAAAGATCAAAATGCTAACGGTATACGTCATATAGAGAGTCTGCTTCCAAGGGGCGTCCGTTATGTAAGACTCTCGTGTAGGCTTTTTCCTCAGCCGCACTTCGAAGGTAACTGCTATTGCGAAGAACAACGCCAGAAGAGCAAGCTGAAAGACCAGGCCACCTAATATAATGTTCTCCCCAATCTTAGCAAGGTTCTCGTGAGGCGTTAAACCTGCCGCTCCTGACTGAACATTCAGTGACAGCAGATCCCCAACCACAAATATTTTGCTGAGCCAGTTGATGCGTATGATGGATAAGTGCTCGCCTTTTACGCAGCGGATGATTCGGCTGAGGGTCATGTATATCGAAGCGGCGAAGAAGGCGGGCGCTATCACAAGAAATGCGCTTTGGATCACGTAAATGGAGAGGTTGTTAGTGTTGTTGTATGCGACTGCTCGAGCTACGTAACCTATCACCTCACCTAGGTTGATGTGTTAAATGCTAAAGTTTGACTTGCATCCAGAGAATGGGGTATCTGGGGATACTTACATAGGCATCCAATAGCAAATGATACACAGAACCAACTACGCATCTGGTAAATCCGCCAGAAGTGTGGAAAGGTGATGGCAAGAAAAAGGAGGGTGAATATTATCGAGGCGGGTTGGGATGGGAGAAATTTCCACAAGTAGTAATCGCCTTTGTATGGCTCAAGGACTGCCATCGCTTTTGTGGTTTTTGTAGTCTAAAGATTGATTAACCATAAATGTATAACAGAATTGGAGGTAGTATCATAGAAGACAGAATTTTATGGAACGAAAGGGGATACAAAAATAAAAAATGAACTGAAAAGGACATGTTATGAAATCAGTTAGGAGAACAGAGGGACAACGACTTTATTAGCAGTGAATCCATGCTTGTCATCCCAAAAAAAACCCCCGCATTATTATCCGAAAGCCCCAAACATTGAGATTTCCCAAAACGGCTTACACGCGTATTGAGAAGGGGACGTGCGTTATGTCCTACTTACCCGAACTAGCTATCAGGGATTAAGCGATGGTCAGGTGAAGTTATGGAGTCGATTCCACAACCATGTATTTTGGTTCCACACAAGAAATGTCCTCAGATACAAAGGAAATCAGCTTCCTTCTCCTTCGCCTGCTGGCTATCTGAAGTTTGTTAAAAGGATGCCGGCATGTAAGGACTAGCAAGAGTTAGCCTTAATACTTTTGTTTCTGCATTACGAAAGGATCAAACACCTCATCTTGCTTCATCAAATCCAATTCCGACAGCGAAACCAGACAAATTTGTGAATACCTCTTCGTCAGCAGGCATTGACTTTCATTTAAACTGTCGATTCTCAGCCTTAAACATATTCCCTACCCCCAAAATTCTTGAGGCCAAATCAACGCATTGATCTCAATGACATTTCCAGTGAAATTTAAAGGGGCGACCCGGGGGGGAGCTAATTTCCATCTATCCAACATTCTTGATTCCATTCTAATTCCTTTTAATGGCTATTACTACATAGCCATAGACCCCTTACAGAAATGATATACCTTGGGCTATTGCTCGAGTACTAGGAGGAAAGGGGGGGGGGTTGACTTCATCATTCTGTTACCAGACGGACTCGATGACGCCATACAGAAAGATATAGATCTCTCGTAGCAACTGTTGTTCCAACTACTAGGTGATATTGAATTAGAACTTGAACGTATCACGGAAACACTCTGGGGTTGCTTGGCCATCCGTACTATTTGTCTGCCGTAGAACAACCCATACAGCTTACTTAGGGTATCATGGAGAGTTTGAACTCATCAATATTTTGTTGCAAATACAGGCACTATCAGAGATAATAGGCCGATGCAATCATTTTGCCAATGTGAGGGACACATATCATCCTCAACGCCCAATCCCCTTGCCTCCTGGTCCATGCCACGTACCTACAACTTCCATCTAAGAGAGTGAAGTGAATGGTCGGTTACTGACGTTTGCTCATTAGTAGTTCAGAAGCTAAAGGTCACCCAGGGAAGCGTATGTACCGAGCGAGGGGGGAATGAAAGTGTTTTTAGACTAACTGTCCGTCAAATTACCAGGCAAATACTGCTGTTTAATCATGGAATCTGCTTCGATGCTTCAAGTATTTATTTGCTATGTCAACGGCAGAAGACATGTTAGAGAGATATAAGCTACTATGTGGAGTCAATTGAGCATTTCTAAAACATGTCTATTATCCAAATATACTATGTACGATAGAGTCGGAGAAGTAAAACGAGTTTCTGTTGACTCTCTTCACTTTTAACTGTGTGTCAAACTAAGTTTCCAACTAGTTCTCTATTTCATGCGGATATAAATACTATATAGTCTCTTTCAGGCACCTGCTCATACTTGGATAATAATATAACCATGAGCTAAATTTCAGAAAGAGTCCAGTTTGCGCAGATGTCCACCTAAATACATGTTCCAAAGCACGACGGAGCTCTCACAATATCTCTATTTATTGGCCATAGCTTAATAATTGGGTTCAATCAGCCAAGAGCTGAAATGATTCTAGAATGCCAGATAAGATGGCCGAGAAGGACAAGCAAAGATGGCTTGTATGTGTATGAAAGTGCAATTCAGCAACCAAGTCGCGACATTTATACTTCGAGATCATTACCAATTGTAAATACATCTTATATCACTAACAGATTTCACTTTGTATTCGGAATAGGACACTGAAGATTTGAGTCCTCTATAAAATTACCTGACCGGTGAGATACACCATGGTCATTTCGCTCACTACAGACGGATAATTCCGCAGCAAACATGCGCCTCCATTAGTCATCATAGTTCCCTCTAAGGATATCGTATAAGCATCGTCAGATATACTAAAATCTCTTCAGATGTACCTTATTCCAAGGCTGCCTGGCGCTTTTATAGTGCGCGACGAGCTTATTACCATAACTAAGATCACTCAATTAATTTTTCTTTCACCCCAATCTGAACATGGATGAACCATCATTCTGTAAAGTATGCTAACCACAATTCACACGTTGCTATAGATCTGGACGAAGAGTTCTAATAGCTAGTTACATCATAAGGCCCTGTCAAATGTTTAGCGTTTTTGCGTAGTAAAGCAAAACTGTATGCTCAGCTATTAGAATATTGATATTCTCGGTCATATATGAACGGTGATTGTTCCCTGTGCAAATAGGTTGCCAAAAGATACCTAGCAAACTAAGCGACCCCTGACCTTTCAGTCTTGAAGCACCTGACAATTATTATTTTGATCGCAAAGTTAGACAAGCCGCTAGAAAAGCCATCCCAATTTCCAGCATCAGACGACAAGAAGCATTGTGCTTGTCAAAGTCAAATCACGCTATGATGGGTGACGTGCACAAGTATCGCTGTGAGACCCAGCCACTCTAAGCATCTGATAACATAAAGGATTAAAGCATTGCTCCAGGGGACATGGAGTCCAGATCTGGCTATTGGGGGCAAGTATTTGTAAGTTGCCCAAGTTCTCAAAGGGCTTGGTTATTAGTGGCTTCCCGAAATTCAGGTCTCCGGGTCGGCGATTCCTTGCTAGTGACCAAGAGCATATGCTGTAGTCTGGCCTCGAGTGGTTGGAATGAATCAACCCCCACACGGAACGAATGGTTGGTTAGACAAAGGAATATTCCAGATGTGCCGATGATGCCACGGCTCGTCCCACAAACCATGTGAGAGTAGTGAAGATACATCTATGTTCCCACGGTAGTGCCCAGATGCCCAGCCTTGTGCTTTCATCTTGGCGGCTTGGGTTTCCAGCCTCGTGTAACCTTCTGGTCCTCTTGCCAAATCACAGAATTGGATGCCTTTTGAGGAGGTCAACTGACCCACATAATTAACTCGCTTCGCCTCGCTTGGATTTACTTGGTCTCGCTTGGCAGGTCTCTGAGCTAGTATGGCCCTATCTTTTCAAAAACATGTAAACCCTCGAAGATGGATACATAATTAATATCATCCAGAACTTCAAACCCGATAATATTCTAACTATTCAATAATCTTCGAGTGGCTCATTTCACATGATGCCCGCTCACGTTTCCAAGGGCTTACGCGGAAGACTTGGCTTCTGAAATTTTCACGCGCCAATGTGCAGCCACGCCTTCCAAGATACTACCAAGATGCTTTGGAACACCACAATTCTCTCGGTGACTGGTTACCCTTGTGATAACCTGTAGTAGTACATGATTGCGTGCTCAGGGCAATACATGTCATCATGTTGCCCAGAATTTCTGGCCCTGAGAGTGCTCCAGTAGAGAAAAGAAATATGAGCCTCTAGGAATTGTTATAAAGTAGATGCCCATCTTCATGAGGGGTCCACCATCCAGGAAGGTCGTTTCTTCCTTCGAAGCTCTTGATAGGGACAAGTCTTTTCGCCTGCAAGACAGCTATGGCCCCTCTTGAAAGCAAAATCTCCCGTCCGGATGACTATCCGCCGCCTCGCGAAGATGAGGAAGCGCTAGCCTTGTACCGCGACTGGTCAAAGGAGGAGGAATCTAAAGCTAAACGAAAGTGAGCATTCATTGTCAAAGCTTCTGCTAAGCTTCGGTCTAATATATATGCTGTATAGGTTGGACTTTATTATTATGCCACTGCTGACTCTTGGATTCTTCTGTTTGCGTATGTGTAACCCCCAATCTTTTCTCTTCCCTGCAATAAACTGACAATATTTCTCTTTCACAGAGCTCGATCGTGGCAACATCGCGAATGCGATCACTGACAACTTCATGAAAGATGTTGGTATCACTCAGGATCAGTTCAATGTTGGTCAGCAGATGCTCTCATTAGGAATTGTTCTCACCGAGATACCGTCAAATATGATTCTCTACCGAGTCGGTCCTGGCAAATGGCTCACTCTGCAGCTCTTCCTTTTTGGTGCTGTCAGCACGTTTCAGGCTTTCCAGAATAGCTACAGCTCGTTCATCGCAAGCAGATTCTTGCTTGGAATTACCGAGTCCGGCTTCATCCCAGGCGGGCTATGGACACTCTCAACATGGTACACCAGAAGCGAAACTGCTAAGCGTGTTATGTTCTTCTACTTCGGCAATCAGTTCGGCCAAGCATCCTCGAAGCTGCTTGCGTATGGAATCCTCCACATGCGTGGTGTTGGCGGAAAGCCAGGGTGGTTCTGGCTATTTGTTATCATGGGGACATTTACAATCTTTTGCGGCTTCATTCTGGGATTCTGTTTACCGGACTCCTTCAGAAATCCGCGGAGCACATTCTTACCTAACATAACTTTCTTCAATGAAAGGGAACTACACATACTCAAAACACGTGTAATTCTTGATGATCCGATGAAAGGAAAGAAAAAGAAGAGAATCGGGTTGTCGGCTTTCAAGAAGGCTGTAAGTTATTGTCGGCACCTTACGTTTCAAAAAAAAAAAAAACTCTCTTAAAAATAATTAACTCTGACTTTTATTTAGTTCTCAAATTGGCGTCTATGGGTTCATTTCTTCATCACATTATCCAACAACGGACCTCAGCGTGCTTTTGATACCTATTCTCCATCGATTGTTTCGAGCTTTGGTTTCGGTGCGCTCAACAGTAATGCACTCGCTTCTGTTGGTCTTTTCTTGCAGATTCCCGTTTCGTACTCTTTTAGTTATGTTTCAGATCATTTGTGAGTAATCCTTGTGAGTAGCCAATGCTATGAACAAGTGCTAACATAGCTATTCTTAAGCAACAAGCGTGGGGAGACCGTAATGGCAGGTTTAAGTTGCCATTTGCTTGGCTATATCTTCAACCGTATCTTCACTGAAATTAGCAAAAGAGGAGTGCGATACTTCGGAGTAGTCTGGACGCAAACATTCGGAACATTTTCACACCCACTCAATATTGCTTGGATGTCTCTCACCTGTGATGACTCAGAAGAGCGAGCCCTTGCTATGGCCATGTAAGCATTACTCCTATCAACTAAACCGTTCCCCTGTCAACTTTACTAATAGGAGTGACAACCAGGGTAATCATGGGTGCCAATATTGCTGGTATATATGGTGCTCAAATCTTCCGCCAAGACGATAGACCACGATATCGTCGCGGTTTCAGCATCAACATTGCTGTCATAACCGTAGGTCTCACGTTAGCAACCATCAGATTTATTGATGATCGTATCCGCCGCCGTAAGATTGCGGGACAGCTCAGGGGTGACTCTATTAGCGACAACATCTCTCATGAGGATGAGAAACAGAAAGCAGTTGTGGCTAGTGAAGAGCAACCTCAAACTGTGCTTATCGGAAGCGAGCACAAGCCTATTGTAGCTGCAGACCCTACAAGATGATACAGAGCAAAGTATTGGCATTTGTGTATGGGAAAGTGTAATTTAGGTTGGGACAGGATTGCGTCTGTTGTTGGAGTCATTCAGAAACGCTGCGCTGGATTGGGGTTTCCCAGTATCAAGCACACTCCAAAATTGTTACAAAGTGCACCCATGCCTATTTCTGTGGGGTTAATCGTTGATTAGTCCTTTCTGGTTGACGATTGTCGGTTCTCAGACTACTACTCCTTCAGATCCTAGAACAATTTCAGATCAAGTTATTGCCTGCGATCACAAAAAATAGAGCAATCTCCACGTCTATTACAGTCACGTGCTCGTTTATGCAATTTTATCTCGCCTTACACCAGTAGACATTTGTTTTTTCTATTAGCCATTTATGGTTGAGAGCCAAGTTTGAACTAAAATTGTCTCTTGCCCGACTAAACTCAAATCAGTTGCATGGTTTGTCTTCGAAGGCCGCCAAGTGCTCTGGGCATCGCGTCGTATTCTTCTGTCATTATCGAAATGATGTAGAACATGGATTTTTAAGACAAAGGAGGATAATGATGTTTTTTGAGGCTGAGATCGCAATTGTACATCAACTTGGCGCAATTTAACCTTGAAAATGCGACCCACGAGAGACTTCCCAGAAGAGCAAAGTGTTGTGCATTTTATGTTATCATACGTTTGAGGAGATGAGCATCAGCCGACGTAAATATATACAAATTAGTTGTGAACCTTGCATAAAGATGATCAATATATTATGCTATTGGCAGGTTGGTTTTGTATTAGTAATGAATATACCGAGAAATATTATCAAGTCTGTCATGATGGGGGCGAGATATGTCAACGCTTCCTCAATAATCACATCGCCCGGGCGGCGGCGTAGTTCAATCTTAGCCATGTCAAACAGCCTTTCCTAGCCTCTTCTAGCCTCGAATTAGGTCAATCATATTACAAAAACACCTCCAGAAGGAGGACAGTATGGTCTCTGTAAATCCAAAAAGGCAGCCCAAGACAACTGTAGTAGGAATTACTGACGATATTCTGGTTTCTATTACTAGGGCCATATTTCTTATAGCACAATTAATATCTACTCATACAAGAGTGCATAATAGTCTTCAAATATTCTTGTAGTGCGATTTGCCGAACACTATGAGTTTCCGGACAGTGACTATCTTCAACTACAGAATGTGATGCAGAATTATTTTCAGGTGTATAGTAGTGTAGAACTATACTAACCCTATCTACACAGTCCAGATCAAATTTAGTGTAGTAAATTATGAAAAACGTCTGCACCAAAAGACTAATTGTTGATAGGTAGCGGTGGCCCGTTGAGTTGGCTCGAGCCAGTTGCGGATGATTAACCAGCAACCAGCGAGACGCCATGTCCCCAAAGATCCAGCTCAAACCAGGCTATCAACAATATAAGCAGGAAATACAAGGAGAATTCTTCCTATCGTTCCTAGTTATTTCTACAGACAGGGTCTTCTTTTCATTTCATAGAATATAAGGCAGCCTCATATGTCTTGCTGTGGATCTCAACCCGAAACCAGGTCGTCCTGGCGTCGGTAAGTCTCTATTCGACACAACATCATCTTAGGTGATGCCAATCTCGATGCATTGTTCTTAAGCGATCGCTACAGATCAGCTTAGCTTTGCGTCCAAAAACCGTAGACGCTAGGAGCTAGATTGGGCTTTGTTTCAATGAGTCAAATCAAAGAAAGAACAGAAATCCGCTGGAAGGAACGCTTTGTGAGTTATAGTTACCTCCCTATTACATACAATAGTTGCCTTCGGTAGATAGGAAGGTCCGTTGACGCAAGTTGGCGTATAAGCGGTATGTGTTGTTCAGGCTTAGGATATAAGGGTAGTTCTAAATTAGAGAAACCCTGAACTAGACTTAAGCCGGGAGATTCTAATATTGTACATGATTCCAACTAATACCTATCCAGGCTGGAACGATCTATTTTTCCTCACCCAATCCGTTTTCTTACCCTAAAATCACTAGCTGTCTTTTCGGCCTGGCTTTCATCCACTGATTTTCCTGAATCCTCGCAACGCAAATCCGATACGCGACGCCTCCTCTCCTAAAGACCTGCAAAACGACTTTCTCAGGCGCACTACCAGGCGCTGCATTGGTTGCAAGAAGAATGAACGCAAACTTACCCTCGCCTGCTTGACATATAGCATCATTCCCATCACCACGCGTACACCAGTCCGTTTTTCCAACAATGGGCCCTTTAGGATCGGAAGTATTACGGACTTCGAAGTAGGAGAATTCGGCGTCGTGCCATGTCGTGTTTTCGGCTAGTACTGGACCAGTTACATGAAAGACAGCAATTTCGGACCAGAAGGCGATGAATTGGTTATCAGGAGTCTTTCGGAGAATATCTTCTGTCAAGAGTGGACACTCCGAAAGAATAGACTCCAGCGTGACGATGTTTGGATTCTGTAGATGCCTGGGGATACTAGGTATCGGCGGCATCGGAGCCTCTGTCTCATCACTGATGGTCCTTGATATTCTGACTACTCGGAGTGGTGAATTTCGCAGAACATAGCAAACGATCTCCTCCCTCATGCTGGATCGAAGTGTTAGTATATAATTTCGTCAGTAAATGCCAAAGGTCAAGTGGCTCACCCCGTCTCCCTGTATTGGTTTGTGAAACGCATTTCCACGCTACCCATCCAGCCTATCCATGACCAGCTCGGAAATTGGACCCTGCAATCTAAAGTCGTCATAGGCAGTGTAGTAAGTCCCTCCCTACGTGCTAGCGGCGACCCTCGGCTTCCCCCATTCTTTATTTGCGCATGTCGATTCCAACATAGGCCGAGTTCGAATCGCGTTACCGGTATAGCCCAGAGGAAGTTCTTCCAGTCATGCCCCTGAATTCCTGAAGAATCCCCGAAAAAGCGTCGTAGGCATCTCCGCGTACAGTGAAATGACGCGACGAGAACTCGGAGATCTGGACCCTGAGATCATCCCAAGCTTTTTCTCCGTCATTGTCGAACTCAGCTGCCTCCGTTGCTTTCGAACTGACACCTATAAATCCAGATCCAATATCAAAGTCGTAGAACTTGAGCTTTCGCTTCGTCATATTTGTCTCAGCGAAAATATCTTCAGTCCAGGTAGCCTCCCGGCAACTCCAGTATACTTGCGTGTCAGTGAAGATCAGGGCGCGTCTCGAAAGGGCTCTTTCCTGTAAGGTCCATCCGCGGGTCGACCAGTTAGTGCCAAAAAGGTAGTCAGTCTGCCATAGTGAACGAACAGTCTGTGCTGTTACTAATTGAATCTCAGATGACTCTGTAGTGCTGTCTTTAACCTTGACGATTTGTTGGCGGAACATACGAGGCTCGCGAACCCCGGATAGTCCAGATTCCGCGTCGATACCGGATGCCGCTACTATTGTAAAGAGAGCATGCTTATATATTTCGCCCATGTAGGAAAGATGATGAGACTTGTCTAGTGCATCGTCCTGAAGAATGCATAGTGCGTCTACCCAGAGATACTGAATACCAAGCATTTCTGTCAAATGCATTGCATCTTCGATAGTTTTGGACACGGCACCACTCAAACTTCCAGCAATCCCGAGCTTTTTCATGTTGTGTCGATTGATCACAAGCCTTTGAGCGAAACCCCAAACGTAGCTAAGAGCTAAATATTTCATGTCCGCAATATTAACATTGTCGAACCGTTCTACTGCTCTCAATTTTACGTCAATGAGTCTAAATGCCCTTATCTTGCTTAATTCAAAATTAACATCCTGAAATTCTATTTGATGATGTACGAACCGAGATGAGAACACCGTACCACAATGATCTTCGTGCCTCGAGGTACACTCGTCTATCCAAGCACGCAACATGTTGAACTGGACTTGAGGCGACGCGATACGGCCGCTGAGAAGACGGCCATCATCCGGAATTTCTTCATCATTGAAAAGCGGCAATGGAACCTTTGAATGCCGTGTGTCATATTCGTGGAGGGCATGCTTTGCCCATATTGTTTTTGGAAAGAAAGTATGACTTTCTGTAAAATTATCAGTCCACTTAATAGTAAGGGATCGAAAAGTGAAGAGAAGATCCTGTGCTTGTTCGACTCCGAATCCCATATTTTCTAGTACCGCAGGGGAAACACTGCTTATATTTTCTGGTGCGAAGTAGCCCCTAAAACCGAGCCCCACAGTACAAAGCATATCCGGGTCTAGCCCTTCGGCAGCATTGTAAACATTAGTGTCGTCGTACACTTGAGATATGGCTCTACAAAGGTTACACAGGTCTGCCGATGACTGAATGCGTTTCATTGGGCCAAGTTCCCATTCTGTCTGCGAACCCTCTAAGTTTCGCTTGAATGGATATTGACCAGTGATGTCGAGACTAGCCGAAAGTCGTCGAAGCTGTCCTGCCGTCGGAACTCGAAGTAAGTTGAAATTAATCGCGGAGCAGAATTCGCATAAAGTTGCCTTGGATTCCATCTCGATACACTCTATAGGTACTAGGAAGTGTTTAGTGAACGATTGAGCTACTTATTTGCTTAGATAAATAAGCCATCTCACGTAATCATTGGAGCATGTAACATACCTGATAAGCAAGTGGAACAGATATGCGAGTGGAACAGTACCCCTGCAACCACCACTACTTTTGCCCTTTGAATAGCAATTGCATCACAACTACTTAAAATATCAAGTTTCGGATCGAAATAATTAATTTATTAGCGTTCGGGCAATTGCCAGCAGTGTGTTCTAGTAATTTACATATACTGCAAATCACTGGGTCACCTGTTCGTACTAAAGCTACAATTTGATTAAATACTGGCAAAACTTAGTTCGCTCGTAGTTTGCTTATTTTTACTAACTCTGATCAACCAGTCTGTCGGCAGATTCTGGTGCTAATTATATTAGTATATTTAACTTTTTAATATAACCAAAAAAGTAGTACAAAGCTGGTATTAAACCGATTCAATTACAGCTATTTATTCGCGATTTCCGGGCTGTAAAATACTGTACAAGAATGTATAGGATAAGTGAGCGGGTAAGAAGGCTTGCCTGCCGAAATGGGGGATCATACCAGTATATGTGACTAGGTAAGCTGTCACAACCCAGCTACTTATATTGAAACTGTGAAGCGCATTTGACATCGAAACTAGTGAGGTGCTAACTATTGTTGACTCAGTTGACTCAAAGTTGGACAGAAACAGGCTTAAGCAAAGTCTACGAGAAGACAGCAACATTTAGCAAGGCTACAGAAGAGAGGAGCATTTCCAGATACGCAAAATTAAGAACTTGGAGCCGCCATCTAGACAAGTATCCATCACACTCCGGGTTAATGTTTGCTGCAACATTCGCATGTGTATTTATAGTGTCTCCTTCCTCATGACCATTTCCTCTCTCTTGCTTGAGGATACTATCTTGTGCTTGGAGAGTTAGGATGACAGTTGTCCCAACGAGACTTCTGCAACAATTGCATTATGTGTCAACCTACGTTCATGCCTCGACACCATTTTCTCTGACGGTTCAGTATACTGTGACATGTTTCTTAACCTGGGACGTAATGAGAATCATTGATGTTGTAAAAGGTCCCTTAACATGAATAGAATACTAACTAAACCCCGCCACTTGAGTGTGCTGTCAAAAACTTCCATCTTAGCCTCAGGCAAGAAAGAAAATTGACAAAGCGCATTAACTGCATTGAGCAACACCACTTAATCACGTGTGTTCTCAGCCACCACCAGCCACATAGGAGATCCCATTGCATGACATGCTGCTCCTCTCCTTCAGGTGACGATCTACGCTTTTACGTGGGTGCTAGCCTGCGGCTCACACGAAGCCTTCGAAATTGATCAGAGTAGGAGGTCACTGCGAAACGTTGGGACACAATCGATTAAGTCTCAGGCAGTGTGCGCTGATAGCGGCAAGCCACTGAGGCGAATACGTGACACAAACAATCAAAAACAGCAGGCTAGCATCTGGTTGGTGATAAACCATGAAAAGGGAAGATTATCGACAGGAATAGCTTCTATAATACGTGTAGTAGAAGACGTAAGTCTGCTATAGTATGCGTCTCCGCTTGGTAATTAGGCTGCCGTTCAAGCTCGAGGAACCAGATACACCAGCCTGCAACCTCCTCAACTTCAATAGGCGGAACGTGGGTCCGGATATAGTTTTCCTAGACTTGTTTGTAAAGGCATAGCTACCAAACCAAGCTTGAACGGCGACTTTGTCACCCGCGGCGAAACGAGAGGCATTTATGGTGTCGCTGTCTTAGTCGTTGTCAGTGGTTGTTCCGTCGAACGCGGGGAATAGCTCTCCAGGAGTGAAAGAAGGCTTGGTGATGTCCGACTCAGCGACCTTTAGACGCAAGGGATTCGTAACAGTGAGTTTTCTATCCCGCCGACGAATCAAGATCTTCAAGATCTCGAGAGATCTGTCCTCCACTTGTAATTATATGGAAACTCAGGTTTGTCCGGGTTGGAGTTGTTCACGGCACTCTTGAGTGTGCTGAACTGACCAAGCTGGCCTAAGAGGATAATACCCAAGGGACTGAGCTCTTCATCATCGTATAAGTCATCTGGCTCATTATCGGCCAGCCACTGTATCCCAGCTCCATTAAAAGCCTCCCACAAGAGCTTCGGGTCGAGGCGCTCAAGGTTCCCAGCATATACTTACTGGCCCTGAAAGTATGGAAAGTTCGAGACGCCGCCAAAGTTCAACGTTGGAATTCTCTTCTCCTAAATCCTTCATTTTGCCTAAAATCCGTTTTACCCTTCTTTGGGCTCCAGAATATCAGCAGTCCAATTATCGTAATAGATATAGGCTGGAGCTACTGTAAGCGTTGCTCAGCAGTCGAGAGTGCTCATTACAATGCCAGCCATTCTAGTACTCCCAGCACTATCTTTAATTAAAGCTTATTGCCTGTATCTTTACAGCTAGTTGCATTCTCTTATTAGCAGAGTGTAAACTTCTGAAGAGGGCCGCTGTTCCCGTGGTCGGTATGCCAAGGAAAACTATATATAAACCTTTCCTGATCCTTCTATATCCTAATCATGCCCATGATAACCAGCGCTGGCCCCAAAAACATGAAGCGCCCATGTGCCTCGGGTCGCAGAATGAAAGGTAGGTCGGACCCAGAAGCGTGAATCATGATATCTCCCGCCCGTACCAAGTGTGACACGAAAGCGTAACATTGGTGTCGGAAAGAATTATACCCCTCTAAGACAAAGCCTTTAGGCTCCAGGCCAACCCAGACGTATAAGCACCGTTCCTCGAGAATCTTGTACAACTCCTCGATGCCTTTATTGCCTTGGTTTTTCGGCATCCACTTGTCACTAGAAATGCAACTCTCCAGTCCTACTCCATTACACTGATATGCTAGGAATGACGAGTTGTATTCGCGGTGCAGTCCACTTTCCCACGGACAAGCTGTGGAGTGGATAACTCCAATGCGTCTACCCTCGAGCTGCAGGAGACCATGCTCGCTGTAAATTTGTCGTGGAGGTCGCGCCCAGCTCGCGCAGAAGTGGAAGACTCCCAATTGAATCCTCAACCGCGTGATATTCTGACGCAAATCAATAGCCCAAGACGGCAAGTCTTTGGCAGTGGTGCTTCTGTTGTGAAAGATTTGAAGGCAGGCTAGATCCTCGCTGACGTTAATGGAGTGCTTTAGGAAATCCTGATACACTAGCGACACTGTCTTAGAATAGTCGATCTCTGGGAAGCCTATGGTTTCGTCACCCTCTTTCTTAGTCATTTCTGCAATGATGCCCAGAACTGCGAAGACCTTGTCCTGGGGTAAAGTCGCCTCGTATAGGCTGCTGCGCATGATCATCGTGAACCAAACCTGGCGATACACTTCCCCCCGGTATTGGCGGTAGTTGCAGTCAAACTTGAACAAGACATAGGTCTGCTTGGTTCTCAGGGCTTGTTCCTGAGGGTCTTGATGGGGTCTGAAGATGTCCAGGTCTGGAAGCAACTCTTCCATGACATACATGAACTGATCAAACGTACACTCATGGCACCCGCAGGCAATGTGGACCTCGCGAGCGGCCTGAACCTCCTGCCTGATCCAAGTCCGACGAAACCACAGCTTGATCTTAATGAGCTCGGAGGCCGCTTTTCGCGCCGCCTTGGCATCAAAAAAAGCCTTGCGGTTCGAACCTTTTGTCCCATGGGCATTGAACAAGGCAAAGAGTTCGGCATCATTGCCGGTCGGTAGGCCAAGCCAAACAACAACCCTGTGCGCTTTGAGATAGATGCTGAACATCAATCCCACTTGCGCAGATTTCTCGCTGAGGTCCTTCTGGTTAATGCAGACGGCATCAATCCACAGGACACGGTCTTGTCCTAGGTGTCGAAGTTCTTGTAGTCCCTCAAAGAGATTCGCTGAGACCCAGAATGGCAACCCATTCACCTGGATCATCGACGAAGGTTGCGGGTGGTCTCCCCAAGTGTAGGATAGTGCTTCGTAACGCGCCTTCACGGAGCTTCCTGCAACTGTGGCGCCTGACTTCTTGAGGTCCACTGTGAAGAGATCACATAGAATCTGGGATTGGGGGTTGGCCGAAGAATGAACTCTCAGAAGTCGTGTCTGAGCGGGACCAAGGGGTTGGTACACCTGGCATTGCGCCTTTAATTGAGCCTCGCGCTCGGACACGTCTATACTGTTCATTGTTGTGGCAAGGGGACTTTAATATAATTTTAATAACACTAAAAGGACCTCTGGAGAGTTCAAGCTATCTTATAACTTCCCACTTACTATTTACCTCCTACTTAGAATCGGGGCGATAGAACGCCGAGGCCCGCATTCTTACACCACCTGGTTAGGGTATATTTACAGAGCTGTAATGCAAGTAATATACTGCATAATTTAAGATTGGGGTTAAGTTAGGTTTATATTACGCTATTAATAGCTATTGTAGAAGGAGAGTTCTTTTTAATTTTCTTATTATAGATAAGTATATAGATTTATTCGGTTAATAAGAGAAATGGAGACTTTATTGATCGCGAGATGGAATCACGAACCTCTATTTAGTGTCCTGCGCTATCTTTTTGTGGATTAAGTTAAGGGAAAATACTTAATCCTAGTCGAGTTCGGAATAAGTATATTCCGAGACTGTGCTTTTCCACCGTCATTTTTGCGGCTGCCTAGCTAGATTAATGTTGAGCTATTTGTCTTTCGCACTAACATAGACAAGACTTCTGTCTTCCCAAAAATCCTACGCGCGTTCTGCTCGTTGGCAGCCTTGTGAGAACCCCTTCGAAATTTGCCGTACTCGTTTCTAACTCATACCAGCTCTAATACCTTAAGTATGTCCGGCGTCGGAGAGGCAGGCCTTGTTCTTGGCATAATCTCTTCCATCATTTCAATTATCGATGCTACCAAGCAAGTCTACGAGGTGTTTGAAACAGCGAGGCAAGCCACCAGCTTAGCCACCAGCTTAGCCACCAACTTAGCCACAAGCTTAGCCACAAGCGTTACACAAGATATTACTAAATACGGACCGGAAAAACCAACCGCCGAAGGCCCCACGACTTCTCTCTTCAACGTGGGTGCCAGCCTGCGGCTCACACGAAGCCTTCGAAATTCATTAGAGTATTGGAATTTAATTAAGAAACAGCTAGTAAGTGTTAAGTAGATGAAAGTAACAAATCGGCAACAGCGAAGTGTCTGAAACCGCCAGGGAAGCCACCAGTGTACAAGCCACAAGATTTTTAAGATACACTAAACACGGTACGGAATAATGAAACGCCGAGGGCCCCGTTCTCTCTTCTCTTCAAAGAACCTTCTTATTTTACCTTCCGCTAAAATTTCGAAGGCAAATCAGGCATTCATCTCTTCTATCTTCGTGATAGGATGCTATACTACTTGTTGATCTTTGATCGTATGCGGGCATATTAGCGGTATGCCATCTGACATAATACTTTCAGCCTGGCGCGTCCACCTGGTCACCATTGGCGAGCTGTGGTCAGGGCGCCGTTGGTGTTGTCTCAGCTCCGCCATTTTCAACATCACATTGCCCAGGCATCACGTGTAACCATATATATTTACTTAGGCATACCCAAGCCCTCCGTGTGTGCATATATCTTAGAAGGATCTGCTCTAATATTTTGTGATCTAAAGCTTTGAAGATGCCACAAATCAAGTTCTATGGCTCGCAAGTTGGTGGCAAGGTTGTCACGCCTCACAGCTATACCGGCTCCCCCGCCGAGCTCCTTCGTTCTGACATATGGAGCGCCCTGAAAGCCGCCACGATGTTGCCATATATTGTGTGGCCGTTGAGACCAACAGGATCGGGCGAGTTTTGCGAGTTGTATCCGTCGTGGGCGAACCTATACAATATTTTCCTGCACGTCGTGTTGGTTTTCATGCAATTACCATTCATCCTGTCCGTTCCATTCTGGGTAATTGTACCCTTGCCGCTTTCATGGATCGTGGCAGGGGTTACAGTCTTCTTTATGGTCAATCATGGCATCTGTTACCTGCTGAATGGTCCGCAAATGCGGTATGAGTCTGATCCCAAATACACGCAGCTGGCGAAGGCGCATAAGCATGAGCAGTGGATTTTCCTGAACGGTGTAGCTGTAGGGTGTGTATCACGTTCTGCGATCGGGGCTCCAGGCTGACCAAAACAGTCGACACTGGATGGAGAGTAATGTGAATCGACTGGCCTTGACCTTCGGACGGCCGGTACTTGGTGTTCACAATAAAACGTATGCACTTTTTACGAAAATCAATGCATGTCTAACATTTTCAGGAACGGGATTCTATTTGATGTGATCCAATGCCTCATCCAGCGAAATTTCAATTACGCCACCCAAGACATCCGGGACTGCTATGCAGCTGTCAAGGAGACTCTATACAAATCAGAGCTTACTAAGGTGGTCTTCATCCTTCATAGTCAAGGCGGTATAGAAGGTGGGATGATCATCGACTGGCTTCTTCAAGAGGTGCCACAAGATCTCCTGGCCAAGCTCGAAGTATACACATTTGGCAACGCAGCAAATCATTTCAACAACCCTCACTTACACCTTCTATCCGAACGCGCAGCCCTCGCGTCACCATTACGTGTCTCAACAACCAAGACCACAACTCATGTACAATACCACAATCCCATAGCGACGATAGGGAACGAAGGCAAGAACCCCTTCAACGTCACAAGATCATCGCGCCAATCTACGCCTTCGGGAAAGACTATTCGATACATAGAACACTATGCCCATACGTCAGACTTTGTAGCGCGCTGGGGTGTTCTGTATTTCACTGCCAATCTAAGTATCGAGCCGACGGCTCCTCGATATATGGGCAGAGTATTCGAGCGAGCAGGTCAAGGGCATCAGTTTAACCAACATTACCTAGATAACATGTTCCCTCTTAAGCCTTCCGCCAAGAAAGGAGGGGGAATCGGTGGTTCTGACTTCGATGGGGCTTCGGATGATTGCGAATTCATGAGTTCTGTGGTTACTTGGGCGTCTTCTAAAAGAAAAGAAGAGGATGAGGGAAAGGATGAGCGTGAGGGACTTGAGACGAGCTTTCATTCCGCGAAGGGGGAGCCACTCGATCGAGGCGAAGAGGGTGTGCTTTTGAGGGATATGAGTAAGTACCCGATGAATCCTGTGCGCTGCCTGAGGAGTTAATGGATTTATTGTATACAATAAGGATGCTGACGTATGATTATAGGCCCTGTCAGTCCAATCACGACAAGAAATGCATTGCTATCGCGATTCGAGAATGGAAGGGGCTTCACTGAAACTCCTAGTGACGAGGAAGGTGAAATGGAGTTTCAAGTCAAAGATTTAAGTCGCCTATGGCTATATCGAAATGGTAAGAGCCCAAAGGTTGATGACATCGATATTGGCATTGCGAGAATGGCCACTATTTGATTTCTCGAGTGCTTGGCATAAGTGATGATGCCCATGTATTGATACACAAAAAAATAAAAAGGTTTTATGAACATTGCTATACTATATTCCATAATAACGGGCTGTCCCGTCCAGTGTAGGAAAATCAATTATAATCAATTTACTAGACCCGTAATCATAATCATAATCAAAATAAAAAACTATAATCAAAATCAAAATCAAAATCAAGGATTATAATTGATTATAATTGATTTAAAAGTGGATCCGACACGTGATTTCACTATTAAAATTTAATTTTATTATGAATCTGTTACAGCATACGCTGTGCATTTACAAATACAATAAGCAACAGTAGTATAATACGAAAAAATTAAAGCTAAAAAAAAAAAGTGAAACTCGAAAAAAGCGGGATTTATATACGTGAAAAGCTCCGAGAGCTCGGCTACAGTAAGTCACGCGTTATTCAAGGATAAAACGTGACACTATATATAAATAATCAAAATCAAAATCAAAATCAAAATCAATGATTACAATTAAGTATAATCAAAATCAAATCGAAAATCACTAAATCAAAATCAAAATCAAAATCAATAATTATAATTAATTATAATTGATTTTTTTGATTTTTTCTTACTACACTGGTCCCGTCTAAGACAAGCGTGAAGAGGAGAAAGATGAGTTGTGTTGATCACGTTTCTCAGGATGATGTTTACATTCCTTCATGATTTCTCGCAATCCGGACTACATTCCAGCGGTTTTGATCATTTCACACGGTATGTCTTAAGTTCGGTCAAAACAGTAAGTTTTCTTGGATTACCGTCCCCTTCAAGAGAGATCGAAACCATGCCGCTCACTTCCTTCGTCACCCGTTTCCGCAACAGTTCTCAAGTCTTCATCAAGGATGAAAGCTCCTCTTCCTCAGGCTCTCTTCCGACAGAGACCGCTGAGATACCAGAAAGACCTGTCTCGGTAGTACCAACCACAGCAGGAGGGACAGGAACAGAGACGGCGCCGAATGGAGCAGCCGATGCATCCGAAACAAGGACTGACCCTCCACGAGTTACTATTGAAGGAAAAGAGACTGAGAATCGAGTCAAGGAAGAGAAGAAAGAACAGCCTCTGACTTTGAGACAAAGGTTCTTCTCTCGACATAGTACGCAGAAACTGCCTGGACCAACAGCTCGTCCAATGACAAGTGGAAATGATGGGTCTATGCCCGGCAGGCTAGATTTGACAAAGCGATTCACGGTCAGCAAAATGGACATGACAACTTTGTTGCAGGCGATTGAAACTACGTATTCTTCTCAATCCTGGCTTTTTTTCCTCTTTCAGAGACTAACTTTCGATTAGGTATATCAAGCACATAGAAGAGGCTAAATTCGAGCCAGTGCGCCAACTTGCTCGTACCTTCACCATCCAAAAAGAGCAATACCAATGGGCCGAGCCTAGTAGCACGTTGCCCAACTATCCGCCATACCTCGCTGTTATCCCAATGGAAGACAGGTCCGGGATCTTACAAATCTTTGACCGTGCTAAATTTATCGAAGTAGCCGTAGCCCTCTGTTCAGAGATCCCACGTGGAATCTCATCCTTTCTCTACGGCGAGCCGCTAGGGAAGAACATGGTACAGCTCGAGGCTGGCATGCGGCGACTTTCAAAGCAAAGGAAGAATGTTGGGAACATACGCACCATCGCCGAAAGAGAGGACTGGTACACGGACAGCGTATTCGCGCAGCAAAGCTTCACGGGTTCCAACCCGACAACAATCACCAAAGCGACGGCGGAATGGGTCCGTCGATTCATGAATGCAGCCAACGCGCAAGGAAACAAGAGCACGTATACCCTGTTGAGTGCGATCCCAGCGGATGAGATTTACATCCAGGACAATAGCTTCATTCGAAGCGCAGTACATGCACAGCCCGACGAGGCGCTGTGTTCGGAAGATGGAAAGCGATTTGGATGTGCTAGCGTGATGCTGTTGCATCTGAATCAGGAAGGGCAGCTGCACCCGCTTGCTGTCGTATGTGATTATAAGGGTAGCATGGAAAACTCGATTTGCATCTTTAACAGACGGCTGAGCGCGGATGCTGCGACGGATCACGAAGCATCGGACTGGCCTTGGCGCTATGCGAAGCTGTGTTTTCAGGTGTCGGATTGGACTAGACATGAGCTTGCTGTGCATCTGAATGATTGCCATTTCGTAGAAGAGGCGACCATCGTTGCTGCTCAGCGGTCGTTCCCTACTGATCATGTCGTGTACAATCTTCTCGCTCCACATTGGTACATTCCCCATCATTTCCTGTCTTATATTCATTTTCTGACCGATAGAATCAGGTTCCGTACTCTCTCCGTCAACGCGGCTGCAAGAGAAAGTCTCATTCCCACCTGCATCACCGCCATGACCGGCCTCACCACGGCCCAAACCCACTCATTCATCCTGTCATCATATAAACGATTCAATTTCCCCGCATCCTACATCCCCGCTCAACTCTCCCGTCGCGGGTTCCCGCCTTCCCTCCTCTCCAGTCAGCCCTTCCACAATTATGTATGGGCCAAAAACGTCTCTGAAATTTGGACCGTCTTGCACAAATTCGTGCACTCGATTCTCTGTACAGTATATCACTCTCACGCCGAGGTGCTCAGCGACAAAAGCGTACAGAGCTGGTGCGACGAGATGCATTCCGAGACCGGGGGCCAGATGCCCAGCTTCCCAGATATCGCAACGGTAGACGACCTAGCAAATGCTGTGGTGCTGTGCATACACATCGCGACGTCCATGCACAACTCCGTGAACTATCTCCAGGGGTATTACCAGAGCTTCGTGCCTAATAAACCGTCTTGCCTGTCAAGCCCTTTGCCAGCAAAGCTCAGCGAGCTGATGCAATATACGGAGAAGGAATTTCTGGCCGCACTGCCGCTGAAGAACGAGCATTTGTGGCGGATGTGCGAACAATTGCCATACCTACTCAGCCACGAGGTGGATGCTAATAAGACGTTAGCAGCATATGCAAGAGGTATGGAGCACGAGGCGCATAGTAAAAGAGGCGTCAGGTGGGAGGCGGTAGGTAAGGCAGCCAAAGACTTTTATGAGGAGTTGATGGATCTAGAAGAGGTGTTTGAACGGAATAGCAAAATGATGGATGACAATAGTATGTCATATCAAGCTCTGCACCCTACACGGCTGGCAGTTAGCATCTTGATTTGACAGGTGCAAGTTGCCCAAAGGTGGCCCTTTTTAGGAGTTATCTGTAATTTGTAAACAAGGCGACATCCAAATCACATGGTTTATTTCAGAAGTTGTGTCATGATTTGTTCGTTGAACGACCTTAAGACTTAATTCGCTCGAAAGAGTTTTCAAATCCAGGGAGCATGGAGAGGTGATATGTATACCTGGCCACTTAGTGAATTTGAGGGAAAATTTGACGGATCCTATGAACTTCATTGACTAATCTGAATACGTATTAAGCTTAGGAGTATATATCCGAGTCTAGCAACACCTACAATGACATTTGCCAAGCATGTATGAACGCCGACAGCATAATGTAGCACATAACAAAAGAAATAAAGCTGAAGGAGCGAGATTGTGCAACGTGTACACAGAATAGATCAAAGAGAGGATGTGGTGTCTTCCTCCTCCAAGAAACCAAGCCCACTGTCATATCTCCTCCGTTTTTTGCTCCTTCGTCTAGCCATATCTCCATCAAGCAATCCTCCCTTTCGTACAATAGGCGTATGAGCGCGAGACGGCCGATTGAGTTGCCCTAGGTCTGCTGGTGCACTTCTTTCTCTTGAGTAACGTCGCGAGGCAGAATCGGTGGGTATAATAGCTGGGCAGCTTCCATCACGCCATTGTTGGACAGAAATATCACCATTGATGCATCCCATCCCTGTTTCCAACACACGATTCAGCTGGTCTCGCATAGCTTCAACGGCGAACTGTCCGCGCGTCTTCTCACCCTCGATTTGAACCTCCAGTTCTTTGTGAGCACTACTTAGAGCGTCATTGACACGTTCCAGTTTGACTCTTAACGCAGACACTCTTGCATCACGAAGAGCGAGTGCTTCGCCATGTTGTCTTTCTCGTTCTGAGCTGGAAGACGTCAGCTGCTCAATGGCAGCATCTTTGTCAGCGATCGCGATTGAGTGAGACGAGGTCAGAGTCGCGAGTTGCGCTTCGACCGCTGCCGTAGCTTGCAGCGCGGCAGCAAGACGGCGCTCGAGTTCCATAAGAAGTACTCGGTTGCCTTCCTCGCAAGCACGAGTGGTCTCATGCTTGAGAATCTCATCTTGAAGTCGTGATGCTGCTTCATCCACTTCGCTTCTCAAGACGACTTCCTTCTCACAACCTTCCTTTTCCATACGTGATATTAGAGTTTCGAGACCTTTTACCTCCTCCCTGTATCCTTCCAATGCTCTTTGCAGTCTTGCATTGCTGGTGTCTTTTTGCCCAATCTCACCTTGTAGCTCCAAGACGATAGAGTTTGCTTGAAGCAGCTCCTTCTGCATATCCTGCATAGCGTCGACCCGAGTATTCAATTGCTGCCTAAGCAATAGCTCTTGATCATGGTACTCGTCTACCAAGTCCTCGCTATCCTTCACCTTCTCGACCAATACTCGCATCCTAGCCACCAACATATCGAGGAGTTTCTCATTTTCAAAGCCTTCTACAACTTCTCCTGGTGTCATATACTCCAGCTCGAGTCTCGCTCGGCGGAATTGCGCGGCGATGGAGGCGAGAACCTCTTCTGGACCGGCACAGGAGGTGAATCCAAGCTTAGTTACGTCGGAACTGAGAGCTGTATATGCAAGTTCTTTCTCTAAAGTGTGAGACTGTGCCATTGCAAGCTGAGTAAGTACAATATCCAAAGCAGAATCAAGCGATGTATGATCGGTTTCTTCATCTTTGGACATGAAATCAGATAGTTTCGCTTGTAGACGAGAGGTATTGTCAGAATTGAGAGCAATAGATGAAGTCAAGTGCGCTATCTCGGCTTGGAGTAAATCTAGCTGATCCCGCAAGAGCTCTTTCTCTGGATCGGACATCAAGGAGGATGTTTGGATCCCCGCACTATGTACTGAGGATGCTTTGCAGGGAGTATTTGGCATACTCGATGGTGGGGATGGGAACGAGGTACGGAGTCGAGCAGGGGTGGTCATCATTTCGTCGTCCATCATGCTCTCCCTGAAGTCATGAGAGTAGTTTGTAATCATGTTATCGTCATCTTCTTCGGTATCGTTAAGTTCAAAGGGGTCTCTAGCAGCCATGGTCCAATCCATATCCTCAGTTGCATCTCTTTCCTTCCTTTCCAACTCGGCCTTCAGTTCGATGATTTGTTGTTCCAGCTCTCGTACCTTGTTACTCAAGCTCGAATTTCTGTGGATGGATGTGCCTGATTCTCCTCCAATTTGACTTGCGAGATCATGCTCATCTCTCATGATCTGTATCTCTCGATCCTTAGCCTCCAACTCCCCACGCAGTCGCTCAACCTCTGTTCGTCGTGCTCTTGCCTCCTGCCTCTTGTCTCCCTCTATTATGTTTACTTCCTCACTGAGTCTGTTCCGCCGCAGCCTTCTCTTGACGCGGCCATCTAGGACCTGCCGAAGTGGCTCAAACTGTAATGTGCCAGATATGGGAGGGTCATTTGAGGATAGATTCCACAGTCTTGCTGGAGTAGTATGCCGCCTCTTCGATTGAGGGGTAGAGATTGTAGTGCGTCGAATGAATGGTGTGAGACCCGAAGATGCATATTCCGTTTCAATAACAGAACCTGGGTCGGAAAACCGC